>PVJH01007546.1:0-92094 GCA_004026705.1 Nesogale talazaci | reverse complement strand
CCCAGGACCTTCCATCCTGCCCCTCATTCCCAGCCCCAGGCTGACTCGTCCCCCTGGGTATTTGGGGTGCCCTCTGTCTTCCTTTCCTGCGCTAGTACCTTCTTATCTTATTTCCCCTTTCAATCATTTCATTGGGGGCTCCTACAGCTCTTATAACATTCCATATATTAAATGTTTCAAGCGTATTTAGACATATGCTGCCACCATTATTTTCTAAACATTTACTTTCTATTTGGGCCCTTGGTATCAACTCCTCTTTTTCCCCCTCCCTCCCCTGACCCCTTGATAACATAAATTATTACTGGTTTCTATCTTACACCAAACGCTATCTCCCTTCACCCACACTTCTGTTCATCCCCCTGCGGGGGGATTATGTGTTGATCATTGCGATTATTCCCCCTTCCTCCCCTCACTTTCCCCCTGCTCTTTTGGTATTGCTACGCCCATTTCTGTTCCTGAGGGATTTATCTGATCTGGATTCCGTGTCTCGTGAGCTCTTATTTGTACCAGGGTAAATGTTCCAGTCTAGCCAGGACTGAAAGGCAGGACTGGGACCATAATAGTGGGGGGCAGGTGGGGCAGTAAGGAAGCCTCAAAGAACCAGAGAAATTTTGTGTGTTTCCTCAGTGCTGTACTGAGCCCTGGTTGACTCATCCCTTCCTTGTGACCCTTCTGTGAAGGCATGTCCTATTATCTACAGATGGGTTTTGGGTCTCTGCTCCAGCCCCCTTTATTCTTACCAATATCTGACTGGCCCCTGACTCAAAGGGACTTCTTGCACAGTAGAACAGAACACTGGCTGGTTGATTGGTTGTGAGTAGTACTGTTTTTCAGAAGTAGATCACAGATTTTCCTTCCTAATCTTTATTAGCCTGTAAGTTCTCCAGAATTCTGCTAACCATCCAGCATCACACAAGCCCTGAGGGTCAGACAGGTGGTGGCTGAGCTTAAAGTGCACCAATCAGTCAACAACTGAACTGGGTCTGCAGCATGGAAGCACAAATTCTACTGAGGACAATTTTCAGAGTAGAAAGTACGCACTTCTTTGGCTGTTCTATTTATTCCCACTATTATTATTCTACCCCTTTACAGGTGAACCTGCCTAATTTTTCTAAATCAACTTTCAAAATGATTTTGTATATGACTGACTCATTTATATTGCTTACTGTCCACTCATCTCTCCCATTTCTTAGTCCTACTGGAATTGAGCCTTTAGAGGTCAAGATGTTTTGTCAACTTTATTCATTGCTTTTTTTTTTTTTGGTGTCCCAAAGCACAGACCATATAAACTCATGTATAAGCCAAGTTTTAAAGCACATTTTAAATGCAGTTTTTGTGGTAACATAAGGTGGTTTAGCTGAGAGTCAAGTCAGCTTACACTCGAGTATATATGGCACCCACATGGTAGGCACTCAATGCTTATTTTCTTAAATACATTTTTTTTGTCTCTACAACATAATGTTTTATTTTTTTAGTCATTTATTGGGGGCTCGTACACCACTTATGACAATACATAACATACATATACTGTGCCAAGCCCCTTCGCATGCCTGCTATTGTCATCATTCTCCAAATCTCTCCTTTTCCACTTGAGCCCTTGATGTGAGCTTTTCATCCCTACCCCTCCTTACTCTCCCTACTCCACCACCCTCAATACTTTATAAATTATTTTTTTGTCATATCTTACATTGTCTGATGTCGCATCTCACCCATGTCTCAGATGACCGTGCTCCAGATAGGAGGTTATGTGTAGATTCTTGTAATTGACCCACCTCTCTACCCCACCACCCTTCCACCCATCCAGTAACTCCACTCTCACTACTGGTCCTGAGGGATTCATCTGTCCTGGGTTCCCTGGATTTCCAGTTCCCATTTGTACCAGTGTACCTCTTTCATCCAGGTGGATTTGTAGGGTAGAATTGGGGTTATGATAGTTGTGGGGAGGAAGCCTACAAGAACTAGAAGAAAGTTGTTTGTTTCATCGCTACTTCACTGCACCCTGACTGGCCCTTCTCCCCACAACTTTTCTGTAAGGGGGTGTCCAATTGTCCACGAACAGGCCTTGGTCCCCACCTGTTCTTCCTCTTATTCTAGTCATGTGTTTCATGTTTTTTGATGCTTGATACCTGCTCTCTTTGACCCCTTTTGATCACATAAGCTGATTTGCTTCCATCTGGGCTTTGCTGCTTCTGTGCTAAACGGCCACTTGTTTATCTTCAAGCCTTTAAGATCCCAGATCATTGGGTAGCTGGGCACTATCAGCTTCTTTAGTCTTTATGGAAGCCCATCTGTCACCAGGCACCTCCTGTGGCAGCCCTGGGTGATTTCAAATTGCCAACACTCAGGTTAGTAGATGAGCACAAACTGGGGAGAGGAAAGTACTGCTTTGTATGTAACGTTCTGTTTGCTACTTCAGCTGCTTAATTCAGAGCTCCTATCATATAGATGCTACAGCTTCAGGACCTGATAAGCCTGCCTTCATTCAGACAGTGTGTACTCATCTACTAACCTGAGGGTTGGAGGTTTGAAATCACCCAGGGCTGCCACACGAGGTGCCTAGTGACAGACGGGTTTCCATAAAGACTAACGCAAAGAATGGTCTATGAACGATTCTGTTTGGGTAAAACATGGGAGTCCCCATGCATCTGAATTGACTCCGGGGCTGTGAGCTTGTGTACTTTGGCCCCCAGGTCAGATGGCATTGTACATTCAAGATCTTAGTCTATGACTATTATTCAGGACTACTCTTTGTAACAACCATGGTTATAAGTGCAATTTAGAAGCTATCTATTTTGGAGACGTCACTGAATTTCCTGCTAGTGTGATGGCTTCTTTAAAAATGGACCCAGAAAAAAAACGTTTTTCTTGGTTGTTTTTAAAAACAGATGGATTACTAAAAAATCCCACGGTTTTGTGACTTTCCTGAGGAAAAGCAATAGGCTTGCCCATCTCTTTGTCCTCCGAACAGTTCCCCTTTGGGAGCCTATCCCCAAGCAAACTCTCCAAGCCTCATCAGGGCTCTGAAGACACGCCAAACACTGCTTTCAGGCTTTTTTTGTGTGTGCCTTTCTTGTTGTCTCCCTTATATGTATTTAATTTTTAAGAGTTACCAGCAGATACTCTTTAATGTTTGTTTTGTTTTTCCTACACAAACAGTAGTCCACGCTGGCATGAGAAAAGCTGTCAGATGTAGAAAAAGATGATGTATCAGTTTTTCCAACCACTTTCCAAGCACTCCAACTTATATACACAGGGGCATCTTATTAGCAGGCCCTGACTGAGTGGGGGGGGGGGGAAATGGTGAAGTGAAACACACAATCACAAATGTGATGAGGCTGACAGGTCAGAGAGAGATTCGTGGAACCCGCTGGCGACCTTGACCCTTATTCACCTTTCAGGACTGGACATGAGCTCACCAACACCCCCTGCCCTCAGTTGGCAGCTAAACAGCAGAGAGGTCTCTCACAGGAGCAAGAGCACTCATGGGTGCACGTCCCTCACAGGAAGCGACTATTGGAGATCCAGGGGCAGCATTTGCCTGAGGAACCAATCTCAGCAGTGAGGAGAGGAGGAATGGAACCAGGAGAGCAGGGGGGAATTGGGGTGAGTGAGGGTACACAGGGGATTGCAATAGACAAGATCAAGCAAAATGGATGGTTGCCTGTAAGACTGATAATATTTTCTAGACACTTGGCCTGATTCCCAATAAAAAGCTTAAAAATATATTGCATACATACACACATACATATTTCAAAAATATATTATGTCTATTATGCAGAATCTTTCTTGTTTGAGACAGACACAGTCGCTAGCCATTTCCCCATTTCTTTTCTGAATACTGAAAAGTAAACCAGCTGAGTGCACAGCACACACACTGTGAGTCAGAAAGCTTCTGCTTTGGGGGTTGCAGTTGAGAAGGAACAAAAAAGAGACCATGCACTTGGAAACATGCAATTACTCTTTGGTTCGTTTCCCAGTTGAATGATAACTGTCAACCTCCCTGGCATAATTCAAACACTTCTTAGTCAACATTTGCGAGAGTCTCTGAGACAGAAGACACACCAAAGGTGCATCAAAGAAAGAAGCACTCAGCTCCTAGCTGAAAAGTTGCCAGTTCAAAACCCCAAAGAGGAAGCTCAGAAGAAAGACCTGGTCATCTGTTTCCCCAAAGTCACAGCTTTGAAGTTCTACTCTGGATCCAGGGTTGCCATGAATCAGAATCAACTTGAGGGCAATAGAAAGAACTGAAGACAAGAGGTTGTGTGTGTGTGTTCCATGTCCTATATTGAGAATCTAAGGAAGTTCCACATTGTTCCATATTGTTGGACACTATTTGGGGACTGAGTCCTTAACCACCCCTGCTACAACAGATTCTTAAGAGTGTTTGTTCTGGAAGGTTTCCACTTGCCATGGAACCACAAAGCTGAGTTACTTGATTTTCATATTGTTTGGCAACATCTGTGTTATTTCATGGGCTGTGTGTCAATGGGCAGCATCTTTTTTACAACACAAGGCGCAGGATGTCTGGGACTACCTGCCCTTGGCAAAGAGAATGACTGATGTCAAAAGGTGTTCTTGCTTGGAGAAGACGCTGCTGTCATGGCGAGGTCCCTGAAAGCCCTGGCTCATCTCCACGTGGCAGCAGCTGGCACAGCCCTTTCCACAAAGCCCAGTCAGTTACCACTGAAGCCAATTCCCCATCTAGGTCTGTGCCATCCAGGGACAGGGTCGAGGCTGTCCAGAGGAAGGGTTGGGTAAAGCAAGGGAACAAGAAGAAACTATTTGGTGTCTTCAGAAACCAGGCAAACAGCACACACACATACACCAAATTTTTTAAGATCATAAAACAGAAATTGCTTTTTGTTGAACATTTGGAAAAGTATAGAGACAAAAAAATGCAAAGCATGTGTGATGTCACTTCCCGTGAAGTCATAAACATTTCCTTCGTATTGGAAACTGTAATCTCACTCAACTCCATTCTGATGTTGGCTCAGGTCGGCTCCTTTTCGGCCTGCATGCATTTACCACAGAAGCGAGCCAGTCCAAAGGCCAAAGAAGACGACTCTGCTGCTGCATTTCTAGGGCAAGAGGAATGGATTGACTCCATGGAGACAGCACCCTAGCCCAAACCTCACCCACTGCCACGTCGCTCTCCTGGAAGCCCTGGGGGAGGACACGCCTCAGGGTTTTAGACTCAGAAACAGAAGGTGGGGGTTGCGTTTAAAACTGGCATCTCCTGTGATTTCTTCGTAAGAAGACCGAGTATTCATTTCCCAGAATTAGATGTCTTAACCAAAATTTTCATGTTGTAATGTCAGATCAGTAGAAAATCATTAATTGAGTATGTATCTTCCAGTAAGAGAAAATTAAGACGGAGGATTTTTACTGTGAGCACTAGGGTTTGTTTGTGGTTCCACCATGGAAGCGCAAGCACATGAGGGCTCATTTGTGGACATTCATTTCCTAGTGTTCAACGAAGTGCCATCATTAGTTTGGTTTATGCGACACTCCATCAACTCTTCAACGTGTGTTTGATAATCATCAGATAAAATATACCTGCTTTATTACCACTGTCATCAACCTGATGGTTTAATTATGCAAATTGTATTCATGATCATCATCAGAGGCTATTGAACAAAATGTTATTTATATTGAGGTGAATGATGAATTATATATTCTAACTTTTACTAAATGATAATTGAGTGTTATGTGAACTCTGAGAATTACTGTATATACTCATGTAAAGTGACCAGATTTTAAGCGGGACACCATTGACCAGGGTGGGGGTGGGTGAGGTGGGATGGGGAAGGGGGAGTTCTTGATTCAAAATTTGGTATATGTGGAGCACAAAAATGTTCACAGATTGCAAAAATAGTATTGTAATATATTTATTTTAATTTTAAAATGCCCTGTGACATTGTTAAATTGTTAAAAAGTGGCACATCTGGTCACCTTAGTTATAAGCCAAGTTTTTCAGTACATTTTTACTGCAGCTTTTGTGGGAAAATTAGGTGCCTTTGGCTGATATTCAGGTCGGCTTATTTTTGAGTATATATAGTCTATAGGAGATGGTTGGAGGGTAGCTTGCTACAGCCAATTTGGCAAACTGTTAGGCACTCAGTTAAAGCCGAACACATAGACACTGTATGACTCAGCTGCTAGAACCCTAGGCAGACCATCAAGAGACATATGTAACTTTGTGCACAAAAATATACATACAAAAATTTGGTCAATATCCCTCTTCCAACTGTGTTTTCGAAGTTAGTACCAGAGACTAATCAATGACAACATTAACAGAAGATCTTTATGCTCCAGAGAGAGATCGGTAAGTTCTCTATCATAAATTAATAAGGAAGTTTCTAAAGGGAACCAAAGGTAGATTAAAAGCAAACATGAAGAAAGAGAGAAAAAGAGAACAGACATTGATCAGGGAGTGGGTTTGGGGCTTGCTCTGAATCCTAACCCCAATGTGAGAACAATTTTACGTCATGTCCCTGCTGGGTACTTGCTCTCAGGAAGGAAACACAGACAAGGGGGGTGCCGTAGCATAACGTGGGGTGAAGAAATGAGATCGTGCCTGCTTATCAGATAAGATAGCATGTGGGATCGCAAAGGCTTGCTTACAAACAAGCAGCTATCTAACTGAGATGACAACTAAGCCCACACAGAAGAGGCATTCCAACATCTGGGATCAAAGGATTGTAAATCATAAAATCTGAAGCCAAAGGAGGACATAGCATTAGAGTCACCTTGTGAGATTCTGGTGGGCCAAAAGTCATGGATGACAGTGGGAGTCCAAGATACATTTGTAGGGTAAATGCAGGAAATCAGCCTCTGGTGGTCTCTGTCCATAATGGAGGGATGGGAATTCGCTGGCTACAAAATCGTGTACCCCCAGGACCTTGGAGAGATGACTATGGGAAGCAAGAATGACAAATCTGACTTGAACCATTACAACCTTGTCAGTTGATTCCCCCTATACCTTATAAGCCTGATTTGGCTTGCAGGATTCTCTCTCTTAGTATGTGTTTCTCTTTATATTGGGGTTTTTCTCTGATGTATTTTGTGATTGGGGATTGCCCTCTTGAATTGTTGCTATATGTTTTTTTTTTTTTTGGTATATGAAACCCAGGATTGATGAACCTATAGAGACAGCAAGTAGAAAAAGGTACCTGGAAGGTACAGTGAGGGAGCAGGGCAGGGGCAGGTAAAGGGGAGCTGATGTTAAGGCGTTCAAGAAGGAAAGTTTTCAAACAGATTGTAGTAGCAATTGTACAAAACTGTTTGATGCAAGTAAACTACAGAATGATATGTTATCGGTATTACTTCCCAATAAAAAGCCTTTGGAGAAAGCAAGAAACAAACAAAAATTCATGATAGTATTATTTATCAGAATCCAAAATTAGGGAAACCAAAAGGTTCATGACTACTAATGTAAGTTCTCTCTCTCTCTCACACTCTCTCTTATTCACGTGCTGGAACAGGTCTTCCGCACACATTGGAACATATACTTGATACAGAGTCACAAATCTTTTCTGCAGAAGACTACATAGTGAAAATTTTAGGCTTCAAGGGTCATGTGAGCTTCATCACAACTACTCTACTCTGTGCCCACAGTTCTTAAGCAGTGATGGGAGCTATATAAATGATATATACGTGACTGTATTTTAATTGTAGCACACAGAATTCTTTAGTGTGACTCTTCTAGTCCCAACAAATGACATTTTCTTGCTGCCTTTGAGTAGGAGAAGGTGAAAGAAGGCACGGATAGGATTTCGTTGTGAATGCTGGTTAAGGGGACTAATTGTGATTGGTATCCTGCTGGTTATAAAATAAGCCATCTTAGAAGCAGAAAGAGAGAGAAGAGCCAGGAATGGAGGGTGTTCTTTGGGTCCTGAGATATTCATGCATGAACCCTTCTTGACAGCTTTGCCACTCTAGAGGCAGTAGAACCCAGAGCCAGTGAATGAGACAGAGTGGCGGATGTCCCAGGCCACAGAGCAAATAAAGTTGAGTGCTTTTGATTAAGAGGCTGGCTTATGGCATGAGGTACCTCTACGCACTTAATTGAGGGAGCTGGGTTTGCTGACTTACGAAGCCTACAGCAGAGTGACATGCCCTCTGGGAATTTATTGGCAGCCCTAAAAAGAGCTTTGCAATGGTGCCAGAACAGGATAGAGGCCGGGCCAAGTGGTTGAGGGCCAGAGTGGCCTGCCTGGAGAAACTGGCTGAGAAGAAACTCTCCCAACTGAATAACCATATCCTGAGCATTTCTCACATGTTAACTTTCCTAGTAAACACCATCATCACAAGCATTGTCTCGTGAGTTCTGCGTGGCCATCATAATGGACAGTGAACCATCTCACCCAATCACAGATGCAGAAGACCACAGGAGGACATTGGGTGTTAGAATAGCATAAAAAGGGATGGAGAATGAAGGCATGTTTAATCTCTGCCCAGTGGCAATTAACCTTGGGAGTCAGAAGAAGTGAGATGTGGTCCTAATGTGGTCATTTTCTCACTAATAATTAAAACACTACGAAATGAAAGAAAAAAGAACTATTCAGCATCCTGAATGTGGATGAAAATTACTGATATTGCTGAGTGAAGGCAGACAAACAAACCAATAAGCTGTTTTGATACATGATAGTGACAAGGGATCTTTTGGAGTTGATAGCTAGAAGGAGGCGTAGGGGAAGTCATTTCTTTATAAGAACTCATATTTGTTGTATATTTTTAAATGTGCTATTCCTAGGTAAATTACATTTCAATCAAAAGAGGAAATAATTTTTAAAACAAACCACAAAATAAGAAAATCAGTAGTGGGAGAATTCAAAATATCAATACATATATAAGCGCTACACATTCAATTGTTAAGGGACCTAAGGGTATTTATAGTTATAATCTAGGATATACTGCCTGTGTTCATATTTCCTAGTGTTTTGTATCTTAATCAAAAACATACGCTCTTAAAGATGCTAACATTTGAAGCTGATCTTCTAGGAAGTTTCCACAAGAATGTAAAAGATCATAGACATTTGCAACTATTTTCTTCATTCAGTGCTACTCTGTTCACCCCTTTGTAGTGGAAAAAGGCTGTAGCCTAGAAATGCACATGATTCTGTGTGATCACATATCTGAGATGAGACAAGGTCGGTCCTCTAGGTGCCTGGACACCACGTGGGAACCAGGTTTGACCTTCATCTTTCAACCTTCAAGTCCCATGAAAGCAACATCTGTGCCAGGTGACCTGTCTAAAGTAACCTCTCACTCCAGCTGTTCAGCTCAAACCCACCAAAATCCACGCTCAGTACTCTTGTGTGGCTGCTGGTTCACAGCGACCCTGCATAGGCTTTCTAAGGTTGTATATCTTCACGGGAGTGGATGGACTCATTTTTTCCCCACAGATGGCTGGCTGGTGGATTTGAACTGCTCACCTTGTGGTTGATCATCCCACACACACCCCAAAGTGCCAATGGGTTCCATAGCTCTTCCACATAACATCTGCCAATGGTCAATGGCTCTTCACCCTCTTACAAGGCCTTTCATAACCTGCCCTTCTGTCCTTCCACAGTGATTCTGTGATCCTTTCATTCACCCTGTCCTCCAGGCAAAACGACCATCTATGATTGCTCTAACTGGCCCCGTTCTCCCTGACCTAAGCTTTTGCTCCTGCTGCTCAGAAGTGCTAACATCCTCCCCATGGGGCTGTCCTTCCCTTACCTTCGTGGGCCTGCGGATGCCCCTCATCAACACTCAAGGGACCCCTTCTCCAGAAGATCTTTCCTGACACCCCACACGCCTCTCCCTCACTAGCATCGATGGTGCCATCTGGCCACTGGCTGTGTAGTCTGTATGAAGGGTGACGCTTCTGTTGTCATTGGTTACCATGGAGTCCGCTTCAGTTCGAGGGGATTAAATTTATCAGAACAAAACATCGTCCAGTTCAGCACCGTGCTCAGTCTTTGGTAAATTGAAGCCCGCGTTGCAGCCACCATCTCAATCCACGGTGTGGAAGGTTTTCCTCACTTTAAGGTTTCTGCCTGCCGTGCCACACATATGGTGTTTGCTCCTGGCATAGGTCTTTCCTGATGTGGTGTGAGACATTTAGGGTGCTGACAGATGATAGGTCTCATTTAAAGCCCCGTTCCCACCTTCACATACAAAGTGACTCTCCTATAAGGTCGCCCTCCTCTCACTGTTGGCTTGACCATTTAACTGCTAATAACTTGGACTTTTCTTGTGTTGTTATTTGGCAGCGAATTTTTGCCTGAGCCTTGGCTCTCCGCTGCCCCGAAAAAGTGTGCTATTTTGTAGCCGAGGAAAGGCTGCGACATTCCACTGAATATTGGAATCCTGAAAGTAGGAAACTTGCTTTCAGTACTCAGAGAAATGTGGCTTTTCAAATATGGATTTTTTAAAAGGCAGAAAGATAATGTAGAAAACCTTTCAAATCATTTCATTCAAACACAAGGTTGAAAGAATTTCTATCCACTCCTCTACACTTACAGTGAACAGACTGATGGACTCCTGCCTGTTTTCATAACACAAAGCTACATCTGCAGGCAGATACGCTCTTTGGAAATAGAGCCTTCCACTTGTTCCTTTAGCGTGCCACCATTCACGGAATTGCTAGCTGGGGCTGTGGTAGACACTCAACTGTTGGGTGTTCATTAGCTGATGGTGTACAGAGGTCCTCAAACTACAGCCCGAGGCCACATGCGGCCCACTGAGCACATTTATCCAGTCCCCAGGGTGTTTCTGCCATTGCCACTGTCCTGCTTAGCAGCCAACTCATCCCAGGCCCGCAGTGGATTTGTTCATAGATTTTTTGTTTTGTTTTGTTTTTTAACTATAGTCCAGTTATCTAGCAGTCTGAGGGACAGTGAACTGAGGCCCTCCCACCCCACCTGTTTAAAAAGTTTGAGGACTCCTGCATGTCTGGGCAGACTCTGACCTTGGTTGTCTTGGCAGAGAATTTTAAATAGGGCATCAACCAATCTTCAATACTCCTGGGCCCTATCCCTACAAATGTGTGCTGCTGTCACACAGACACCTTCAACAAGTGTTCATTGAACACTTTGAACAGGGAGTTCTTGTTAGGGGACAGGAGTTCTGAGTGCCAGAGCCCTCCCTGGACTACTGACGGTAAAGCGGAAGGCACAGATCTACCCAGAGGAGTCCGCGAATGAAGGTCTGAATTGCTTCCAAAAGATGCTCTCCTTGGAGACCCCGCAGAGAGCAAGGGAGAGCAATCCTACTGGGACAGGCACCGGGTCACTAGAATCTGGATTGTTTGGTTTACCAGGGGGCAGGGAGCTAGACTCTCCCAGGAGGTAGACAAAATGATTTCCCCACTTTCGTCGGCTGTACAGTCTGCCTGTGGTCTCTGGTAAGGGCAGGCTGGAGAGGAAGTGTAAAATAAACGCGCCATTCGATGATACAAACAATAAGGCTGGGGCCTGGAACAAAGCGTGGTGGGAGTGACACGCCCCTGTCCTCCCCTCCTAACCCCCAGCTTGCGCTCTGCTGTGATCTGGCAGAAAGAGCTTCGTGGTCTGGAGACAAGATGTGTGGACGCACGCACCCACTGCCCTCTCTCCTGGAGCCCACAGTGAGTCCTCGCCACCTTCCCTACTAGAGGGAGTCAAAAGACCCCATCGAGTTTCCAAGGCCCTCCTCTTGACATAAGCACATTGCCGCAGCTCTCTCGGGTGGAGCGTCTTGGGGGTTCAAATCACTCATTTCTTGGTTGGCAGTTGAGTATTTTACTCACGGTGCCACCAGAGGTCCTAAGGCTCATGGTGAAATCATTGCCACCAAATTGATGGCAGAGTTGCCTGTCAACGGAGTAGAAAGTCCCACTTTTCTCCTGTAGGGCAACTGGTGATTTCAAACAGTCAACCTCACAGAGCTCAGCCCAGTGCATAGCCCTCACATCCTACCCCACCCTCACCAGCTTCTGTGATTTTGTATGTAGAAAGAGTGAATGTAAGGGTCCAGAGGATACGTATGAAGAAAGTTCTAGTTATAAAATTCAATCAAACTCTGGAGACATTCTTTGATCAATCAAATTAAACCAGGTTAAGATATTTTTTTTTCTTTTAACATAGACCTTAACTTTTAGAGTCAAGTGGAAGTCTATGTTTAGAGACAATATGGTTCTTACAATAACCTTTCTTAAATACCCTATGAGGATAACATGCTTATTTCTAAACGGCAACTATGTACTTAAAGTCACCTGGTCACTTGATCGAAATTGAGGTAGTTCAATATTGAAAATGTATCAAACCAGCCAGTATAGATACATTTATGTATATATATATATATGCATGTACACACACACACTATGGCTGTAATCTAAAACAAATGCAAGGACAGGATCCATTTGTTATCAGTGCTAATAAAATGATTCTTATATCTGCAGAACTTCTAAGAATTTGCAAAAGACACTTTAATAGGTATTGTGACTTGGATCTACAACAAACTCATAAAGACAGAAAATACTGTTCCATTTTAGAGTCAAATTGACTGAAGTCTATGTCACTTTATGTGACTGTGCAGTTTTGAGGTTGGTATCAGTTTCCATGCCCTGTTTTCTCCTTCTACACTATAGCCTCCTACTTTGAAACCAGATCTCACTTTGCTTAAAAACAGCTTGTTTATTTTTTAAGAAATAATTTACAGATGAAAAAATGTCTATGTACAAAAGTCACTAACGGATATGAACGATAATACTAAATGATTGACAGGACAAATCCCAGTGCAATTGCATGACAAAGTTCTACAAAGAAAGAAAAATATGGATTGTTTTCTATATTATAAAAATGATAATACTCTCTTGCTCCTAAATGAAAATTAGATGCTATTTCATATCAAGGAGGAAGATATAGGTAAAATCTAACATGACTTTGAAAATGTTGGGCCTCGGATTCAGGTTGTTGGGTTCAAATACACATTGGTTTCAAATAATTTAATTTCATACTTCTCAGGTCAATGGGTGTACTTAATAGTATAGAGAGTACTGTGTTGATGAGAACTCTTCTTTTACTTGGCATTTCTATCCTTTAGCAAGCCAATGATAATAATCCAGCCTCTACAACCAGGTCCATAATGACTCTCCAATGTACGAGTCGACCTTCCTTGAGATGAAATAACTCTGCACTTTCAGCTTCCCCAACTTTCTTACAGTTGGGCTTTGGGCTTTGGGGCTGTATCCTTGTAATATGCTACCACTTTGCATATGTAAATCCAATTTACACAATCCTCCCTCCATGTGTTGATCTCTTTTGTATAGTTCACTGCTCTAGACAGTATCACAGACACAGGGCATTTAATCTCCTGCCAATAGGCAGGACCCATGCCTCACTAATCTTTGCATTCCCAGTACAGGTCCCTGAAGTTGGCTCAAACTCATGGGGACTCATCCATGACAGGAAATATTGCCCAGCCTGGAAACATGGTCACTGGCAGGCTTTAGTCTTGTCCATTGTTGAGGTCACTGCATGTCCTGAGTGCCTTCCAATGCAGGTGGCTCATCTTCCAGCACCATAGCTGATGAGATGCTCTTGCGAGCCATAAGGTTTTCATCGGTTAGTTTTCAGATATCAGCACCAGACCTTTCTTTCTAGTCTGTCTTTGTTTGGAAGCTTCACGGAAATAGGTTCATCATGGATACCCTGCTTGTAGTGGGCATCCAAGTAGCATAACTTCCAGTATCACAGCAACATAAAAGCCATTATAGTACAACAAACTCAAAGATGGGTAGTGGGCCTTGCATGTCTGAAGTTCCTTTACCAGCTGGCTAATTCTGACTCATAACTATAGGGCAGAGTAGAGCTGTCTCATAGGCTTTCTGACGTTATTATCTTTGGGGGGCAGACTGCCACTTGGTTCTCCTGCAGAGTAACTGTGGCTTAGAACCAGCAGCCTCTCAGTTAGCAGGCAAATACTTTGACTGCTGTGATTGTTGAGTGGCTCACTCATACTGCACAGATTTGAAGAACTATTTAATTATTTTGATCATTGCCCCTGATTTGTATCATGCCCTAGCTTCCCAGTCATGTTCCTAAACATTGCCTATGATATCAACAATATTTTATCGTTTGTTAACTATTTTTATAATTACTTCTAATTCTTTAGAACATACCAATTTATTGACACATTGTAATACAGTATACAAGCCCATCTACAATTAAGAAAGATGAAAATAAAGACCAGTGCAAAATCGATTCCTCTGGAGTTGAGATCAGACCTACTTGCACTCTCCAACTTTTTCAACTCTTTTAACACCAGCCATCCTTCCTGGCAGCAGTCTCCTGCTGGGCTAAATATTTCACGACAATAGCCATGCACAACTTGCAGACCATGCTTGCATATATGTCTCTTATTATTCTACGGGGTCCCCCTCTGGATTAGGAGGGGAAAATAAGAGGAGAGAATCAGGAGATAGTTGGTCAATCAGAATTGTTTCCAACAAAGACAGCTTTTCGTACCTTCTCAGCCATGCCCACAGGGAGGACTTTCTCTTGGCATACCAGCCCATGGCCTTTCATCTGGCTGAGCCAGTCTGTTGCCATTCTCTTACCCATGCTAGCCAGTGGGTTCTGTTGCTGGTCCCCCTGAGCCTCTTCCCTGACGACTTAAGTGCTACAGCTGGTGAACTTTGCCAACAGTGCTCTGAGACACTGTGTTCTGCCAAAGAGTCTTGTGCCAGAAGGTGCTCAGCTACCTCCTAGCTTTGTGGGCTGGTCAGGTCAATACAGTTCTCAGCACGGACAGCGCTGTGGTCTCTTTTCTGCTCTGAGTGCTGCTCTTCCTGGCCACCATCCCTTATTGTCCCAGTCATCTTCAGGGTCACCGTGCTCTCTTCTGGGTCTAGGAAACTCTCACCGCAGGGACCTTGGGTCC
This sequence comes from Nesogale talazaci, assembly GCA_004026705.1. NCBI lineage: Eukaryota > Metazoa > Chordata > Mammalia > Afrosoricida > Tenrecidae > Nesogale > Nesogale talazaci. The sequence goes on along the minus strand of PVJH01007546.1, from coordinate 77,184 downwards.
AAAAGGCTAAGTCCACTCCAGCATCTTCTGGAGGGTAGGTCTCCTTCCATCGCTGAGGGATTGGCCTCTCTAGTCAGGTTCAAGGCACGGCCCTCCCAGGCAGACCACCAACTGACCAAACCTCTTTTTGGACCACAGTCACTCCATTTGCCTAATAAACACCAATCCTGCAATGGATCAGAGGAACCCACTGTAATACACACATACAGTGCATTTATAGGACACTATAGCAGGCAGTGTCTCCTCACAGAACTTCTCATTCCATCATCATGGCAACCCTGTGGGTTGGGAAGGGGAGATAGTCTCTTAGGAGTCAGGTGACTCCTCATTGCCACAGACAATGGTGAAGAGGTGCTTTTCTTTTTCCTTTTTTAAAAAACCGTTCTCCTGGGAGCTCGTACAACTCTTATCACAACCCATACATCATCCATTATGTCAAGCACATTTGTACATTTGTTGCCCTGATCATTTGCAAAACATTTTTCTTTTGAATTGAGCCCTTGGTATCAGGTCCTCATTTTTCCCTCCTTCCCTGTGCCCCCTCCCTCATGAACCCTGGATAATTTATAAATTATTATTATTTTTTTGTGTCTTGCACTGACCCATGTCTTCCTTCACCCACTTTTCTGTTGTCTGTCCCCCTAGGAAGGAGTTATTTGTAGATCACTGTGATCAGTTCCCCATTTCTTCCTCCAACCTTCCTATTCCTCTCCGGGAGTCATTACTCTCATTCTTGATCCTGAGGGGTGGATCTGCCCTGGATTCCCTGCATTTCCAGCTCTTACCTGTTCCCATGTGCGTGCTCTGGTCTAGCCAGATTTGTAAGTAGACTTGGGCTCATAATACTTGGGGGGGGGGGAAGCATTAAAGAACTAGAGGAAAGTTGTATGTTTTATCAATGCTATATGAAGAGGTGTTTTTAAAGGGTCTTTTTAATGCAGACACTTTTTTTTTGAAGAAATGTAAGATACAATCTCAGTTATACTTGAGATTATATGTCACTTCTTGGGTTTTGCTGCTTTAAGTAATACACTCCCTTTAAGAACTTCAGTTCTTTCCTTATCATCCTACATGGCCTTGTCTGTAAATGGCTATCCTTCCACTCTTAAGTGGACAGATCATAAATGTAGGTAGATCTCTGTGTGTTGATATCCATCATGATTTTCCTTCTGTATCTTTTATCTAAAATTTCAAAGGATGTTGTAAATGAATTTGTGGCAATGCTGTTAAAAAGAAGAAAAGTGTCTTCTCAGATGGAAGCTTTTCAAAGGCATGGTATCCCTTATATGAGGAACTCAAACACAGTAGACACAGAATTAACTCTGGAGGTTTAGTGATTATGCATTGGGCTGCGAACTGTAAGGCTAGCAGTTCAAAAACCACCAGGCACTCCATGGAAAAAAGATGAGGCTTTTTACTTTTTTAAAGATTTACAGTCTTGGAAACCAGTAGGGGCATTTCGCCCCTGTCCTATAAAGTGTGATGAGTCAGCAGTGACTTGATGGCAGTGAGGTTTTTTTTTTTTTGGGGGGGGGGGTTTAGTATGTTAGTGGTAAAATGTACAATTTTCTTTCTTTGTCATCTTTGTTTCTTCTGTTACTCAAGTCAGTATAGAATCTTCCATTCTCATGGTTGCTCCACATTCTTTCTGTGTCACTAAGAAAAGTGAAATGGAGCAAATGAATTAAATCTATAGAGTTAATCACAAATAATTAATAAATGACCACTGCCAAAAATGTAACTTTTGAAGACAAGGTTATGTCTTAATCTATGCAGTATAAATGATCTAATTATGTAAGATCCTTATGATAAGCATGTCCTGTCATATATTAGCATTCAGTTCACATATTGTATAACAATAATAGCAGCAGCATATGTTGATTTATAGAAATATTCCATTAATTTTGACATTGAGTGTAGTTTGGCAGACTCACTGGGAGGTCCTTGGTGGCCAAGAATGTTTTTTGGACATTATCTAAATAATGCCACAAGAGATGGAGGATGATATATCTTATTTGATGTGAAGTCAAGTCTACAGGCAGTGTTTTGGAAGAATAATAGGAACTGTTGTCCTTGTATTAGCCGTAAACGAATTCAATAACTCTTTGAAAGCTGGGAAGAGGGGAATGTTAGTGAAACTAGACCATGTGTTCACATGTTTAAAATGAATTAAAAATCGATTCAAGTAGAACTTAAAGACACCGCGAAGGAGCCCTGGTAGCGCCGTCGGGTAAGCGCTGTATGACTACCTGCAAGTTTGGTGGTTCGAGCTCGCCAGCTGCTCTGAGGGAGAAAGATGATGGTATCTACTGCTCTCAAGACTTAAGAGTTTTGAAAACCCTATGTATGGTAGCTATTAGTCAGAAGCACTTTGATGGCAGTGGGTTTTGCTATTTTTGTTTTGTTTTGTTTACTAAAACCAATTAAAAGAAACTTGCCATCAGGCTGAGCCCCGGTGCGTAAGTGGTTGAGTGTGGGACTGCAGCCCGCAGACTTGGCAGTTCAAATCCAGCGGGCGGCTCTCAGGAGTGGCACTGGTAGCGCCCACGACCACCAGCGGCAGTGATGCCCACACAAAACCAAACAAAACTTGCCATCATCAAATCTATGGTGACCCATAGCAATCCCAGATAGGGTTTCCAAGATAGAAATCCTTATGGAAGCACACAGCCTCATCATTCATCTGTGGGGTGCTTGGTGGCCTTGAATCACTACCTTTGCAGTCCCGGTAGTGGTATCGGGGTGAGATGACTTCCCAAGCCCCAAATTGTAACATATATGTGGACAAAAAAGGCATCTTTTTTCCCCCTGATTCCTTCCTTCCTTTCTATTTCTACCTACTTTGTATTCTAAAGATGAGCATGTTAAGGTGTTTCCATGGTTAAGGGAAAGGAACGATGGTTATTTACCCAGTATATGTTTGCTATAATCATTATTCAAGTGGTCCAGTATTCATTTTCTTATGGATGTGCTGTTATAAAATCATCACCTTAATAAGAAGAAAAATACATGAGAACTGCAACAAAGAGGTTTCAAACAATCGTACAAAGGAATGGGAAGGACCAGAAGGCTAGAAGACTATATCTTTGTTTCATTTTATAAGTATGCACAACCTTTAATTATTTGACTACTTAACATTATGAATTACTAGATCTTTCTTTGTCGATGATTTTTGGGTCATCTCATTTGATAATCTCTACTGGAAGAAGCTAAAATGAATTAGTTTGTTCCTTGCTGATAAGCATGGTTAAAGTTAGAAGAGGTGAGAATAGCATTTGATGAAAATTAAATTTAAGAATTATTTTTAATTATGTATATTACTGCTTTGATCTATTATGGTAACTAATTAAAACTTCACTGTACCCAGGTTAGTGGGTTAAAGAGGATTCATAGGCTTATGAATTTGAAGTTTCAAAATTTTGTATCATGATTTGGGCAGTTCTTTTCTTTTCTTTTTTTTTCTTCGCATCACTGCCCTGGTGGGAATAGGAAGCCCAGCCTTGCTCCTAGAGAGCTGCTGCTGGATTTGAACCATCAACCCTGTGGGCTGCAGTCCCGCACACAAGCACTGTGCCACCAGGGTTCAGCATGGGCATTTCTTTTACCTTCATAAGTTAAGTGCTTATTTATAGTGCTTATTCCTAGCCTATAAAAGGAGGAAATGTTCATCACCAAACCCCAAACTCCCTGCCCTTGAGTCAATTCTGACTCACAGAGACCCTAGGGGGCAGACAAGAACTGCTCTTGTAGGTTTCTGAGATGCTAGCTCTTTACAGGAGGACGGTGTCTCCTCTTCCTCCCTCGGAGCCACTAGTTAGTGGTTTCCAATCACTGACCTTGTGGTTAGCAGCCCAGCACCCACTGTACTAGACGAACATGGATCCTAACTTCTTAACAGAGTACTATGTATTTGTAAAATACTTTCGTGATCACTCACCAGCCAGTTTCCTCAAGAACCTGCCATGAAGATATAAGAAATTTCAAAACGCATGCATATCATTCCTTCATATAGTATCCTTAGCTCACCTATTTTGGCCTTCCAGATGACCTATTTCTTTTGAGTCCCATCCTCCCAGGAGAATACACCACCGCTGAAAGCACCTCTCTGTTAGAAGCTGAACATGCACGGTCACACGCTACAGGTGACCCCAGAACAAAAGAACTTTGATCGAGGCACAAAAAGCCACTGTAAATTTCAGCAGACCAATTCGGACCATGTTTGGAATTGAGGGGCATGACAAGCCATTGCCTGGTGAAGAATCCTGACTCCACCCTACTGTGTGTGTACGACCATTCCGAAGAAATCCATTACATGTTTATAACTCCCTCGGTTGGCTTCCTGGAGTATGTGTATCAGACTACAAACCAAAAAACAAAACAAAACAAAAAAACCCCAAAAACAAAACAAGCAAAACTGCAAATCCTGCTTTTAAAGAAGCTTCCTTGGCAACACTAGCCCAGGCTTGTTCCTTGCTGGAGCAACCAAAGGAAAACTTTTCCCCTTTCACTTTCTACTGGGTCCAGTCTTTGTTTCTCAGCTGCACCCTGGGAGATTGGGTCGGTAACATTCAGAGGACATGATATTCCATAAGAACAAATAGATATCCATTATAGTGATATTGCTTCGTCACAAACACAGCATGGATAGTTGTGCAGATACAGGATCGATCCCAGGCATTATTAGAACAGGTTTTGTGCTTCCATGTAAATACTTCATCCTTGACTACTGTGTCATCTCTGACTTGCAGGTTACAGTAAGGTTCTCTCCTTATACCTTTGTCACAGTTGCACAGCATTCAACTCTATGTCACGATGATGTTTTGCCGCCTCCCCGCCTCAATTTCAAAGACTCAGACATTGTGACAGCTGACCATGTTCACATAAAATGGTTTTCATCCTCAAGTTTCCTTAGTGAAAATGTGTTCCAGTTACCTATACACCTATAGAGCAGCCCAGAAACTTCTGCAAAGTAGAACACAGCAACACAGAACAATGGTATTTGGCAAGACCATAGAACAACTTTAAGTCCACCTGACATCAGTAAGCTTAATATATTTAAAATGAGAAGCTTTCTTACCTAGCATGCAAACACATTTGGCATTCTGATCAGGGTTCTCAAACAAGATTTCGCCACACCTCTGAAAGAAAGAATGACATGTAGTTATTTTAAGATTTCCACACAATATGTCCAGGCAACCTGATTACCTGTTCTTTGGTTATCTGAGTCCAGGGACTAATAGCATGTGCAGAGATTTCCTGATAGGTAAACATTAGGGAGAAAAGTTGATGAATAGTTTCTGCATGCCTCACATCCACAGCAGAGCACCAGAGCTGTGCTTCCACAAACAGTTCTGCCCAAGGAGACCCCCAGCTTCCAATGGTTTCGATTTCAGTGGCAGGCATGCAACTCACTAGGCCAAACAATTTGAGGTGAATCACTCCCTTGATTGGTCCATATTTTGTACTTAAATTATTCTAAATCACTTATTTCACAATCAGTCATAAAAAAATGTCAAGTTCTGAGGTAGGCAGTCTAAACTTAACTCTCTGAATTTAAGGTTAAAAAACAAACAAACATAACCCCAAACAATAAAGGAATGAGGAAAAAGTGTCACTATAATCTTGGACACTAACTAAAATGCCCACTGGAAAAATCAGCTTTCTGATCTGTAAGTTAGCTTAAATCTACTTATTAAAAAGTTTGGTGCAAGAAAAACTCTAGAGGGATAGCAGCGCTTCAGAAAATTTGGGGGAAAATTGCGTTGTCATTTGATTCGTGTGCTGCAAAATGTTTGAAGCCCCGTGATAGTTACATCCACGCGTGTCAACTTGAAGGCCTCAAGCATGAGGAGTGGAGTTTAGCCTGTCAATCAGGGGTGGGCATGGTCTTCTCATGAGAATTCTGGGAACTTCCTTTCTCTCTGTTTCACCTTCCTGTTGACTAGTCGCACTGAGAGATCTGGAGGACCTGTGGGGAGACCTGTGCCAGTGCTGAGATGCTTCTAATGGCATTGAAGTCACAAGACTTTTCACCCGCTAGCCTGTGATCTTCCTGCATGCAGTATCATTGCATGCACTGGGTGATTTATAGATTAGAATCAGACATATGGGCTAATATCAGACTTACGGACTTGATCTGGACGGAAATGGGATATTTTCTCAACATACAATTACTCTTCCATATAAAACTCTTTCTTATACATTTTTTTGGGGGGGCATCACTGCTCTCCGGTGATGGGAGTAGGAGGCCCAGCCCCACTGCTGAAATTGAACCTCCGTCCCAGTGGGCCGTAGTCCCGTGCACAACCACTACGCCACCGGGCCTCTCTTATACATTTCTTAAACAAATCCATGGATCTGTTTCTCTTGTCAACCCAGTCTAACACCACCCCCTCATTCAATCACTTAGTTAAAATACCCCATATTTAGGTGGCAGTCTAATTTACAAATGTTGAGCACTCAAATATATGCATAAGATTCAAATCTATTAGAATGCAACAAAAAATGATTTAAATCAATTAGAAAGTAACAAATAGATAAGATTCAAATCCATTAGAAAGTAGCAATAACCCAGAAGTGAAAAATAATGAAGGACATGAGCAAGATATTCATGGAGAAAGATATCTGAATGGTCGACACACATATACAATATAATCAACCTAATATAAAAAGAAAACAGTACATTGTTAGTATAATGAGGTCTACTCTGTACTCATTGGTTTATAAGAATTTAGAAGCCTGGCAATTTCAGACGTCTAACTAGGTTTATCAAGAATGCAGATAAATGGATCCTTTTACACACTGTAGGCTGGAGTAGGAAATGATATATCTACTTTGTCGAGGAATTACCAAAACCTTGTACAGTTGTAAGGTGACTACCCTTTTACATAGCAAGTCATCTTCTTGGTTTATAGTTAGAAAAAGTCTCACACACAGCTTTCATGTAAGGCTACAGAACATACAAATAATATATTATTCATATATTGAAACAGCACACAGAAGCTAAAATGAATAAATCAGAACTATATCTGCTATCTAAACATATGGTACATATAACAAACATATGATGTGCAGTATCAAATGACATTTAATGATACAAAATATATAAAATGTGTGTATTAACATAATATAAAAGTACAATATGAAGCAGAAAGACAAAACAGAAATGTGAGGAAAATTCCTGATCTGTCTCCAATGTGATGCAATTTTTTATGATATTCAGAAGATCTGAAAATATATTTATTGTTTATGGATGCATTGGTAAATTTATAGAAAAGGCATAAATGCATGCATTGGAAGAATGGACATCAGAAGGAAGAGATAGAATAATGGAATGTTGAATGATTCTCAAGGGTATGAACGTCCCCCATTATGATCTGTTCCTCAAATAATCCTGTGAGCATTCTTCTATGCTTGAAATAGTTCATAGTAAAAAAGATTAATACGTATGTTACACTCTGAATATAAAATAAAAAAATTCTCTGTGCACATTGCTTTTCCACAATCTTCTATGTAGGACTTAGAAAGCTGTTTGTAAACTGTCTACTTTCCTGTCTGGTTCTATTACTTCTATCCTTTGCCCTTAGGGAGACTGCTAGGATCATATCCCTCTTTTTTGGGGGGGTGGGCATCACTGCCCTGGTGGGAGTAGGAAGCCGAGCCTTGCTCCTGGAGAGCTGCGGCTGGATTTGAACTGTCAGCCCTGTGGGCCACAGTCCCACACACAACCACTGCGCCACCAGGGCTCAGCCATTTCTCTCTTTCTTTATCCAGTCCCCACTTGGTGACTTGCACACCAGTCATTCTCTAATACAATTTTCACATCACTCACTGCCATCAAGGCCACACTGACTTGTAGAAACCCCTGTGGGGATTTTTTCCCCATGTGTTTTTGTTTTGCTTTTCTGCTTCATATTGTACTTTTATATTATGCTAATATACGTCGCTATTTATCAGAGTAGAAGCCCAGTCTTTCTCCCTTGGAGCAGCTGGTGGTTTTGAACTGATGATCATGTGGTTCAGAGGAGACCCTTACCCCATCAGGGCTCCTAATACAGCTTTAGTTCATATATTATCAGGCAAAGTAATTTCCAGGGGAAAAATTCCTGGTGGTAAGAATTTGCCTTATTCACACTTAATTATAAATCCTGTTGTGTGGTAAGGGAGACCAGGTGGGGGTAACCCTGGTGGTGTTGTGGTTACCTGTTGGGTTGCTAACCATAAGATCAGCAGTTTAAACCCCCCAATTCTCTGAGGGAGAAAGATGAGGCTCTCTCCTCCTGTAAAGAGTTAGTTTCTGAAATTCACCCAGCAGGTCTACACTGACAACTATGGTCATCGTAAGTCAGAATTGACTCCTGGGCCATGAGTTTGGGTTGGTTTGTGTGGCATGATAGTTGAGGTCTGGTAGTTGAGGCCTAGTCATCCCCTGTCATGTGCTCTAACATGATCATATACAATGTATGGAGTCAACTTCACTATGGAATCTGCTGTGAACAGCCAAGCAGTTGGAAGCGATTATGGTGGAGTTGCAACCTCCCGATGCAGGTCACGGCCCTCATACAATGGAAAGGTTGTTTCCTCTGAGATGTGGCCTACTTCCTACATAACGCGATGCTGTCAAAATGGTATTCCCTTTGTCCTGGGTCTGGATCCTTCATCTGGGTTATTGATCACTGTTTCTTTGGACTTGAGCTAACATCCTGTCGATTGTGAGAGACAGCAGCAGCTTGCCGTCTGACCTGCTCACTTGGAACTCATTCACTTCCCCAGCTACAAGCCTGATGGATAAACCTTCGATGGAAACACCTCTGCAGCCTGTGGTATTTGTGTGGATCCTGGGATCCTCAGCTTGGAAGCTACAAAGTCAGAAGTCTCCTGCTTCATATCGGACCCTCAGACTGGAAATGGAATTGGACTTATCTATGTGTGCCACTGTATGAGCTATTAATTTCTCTCAAGGAAGCATCACTGGCTTGACCTCTTAGAGAACCCAGCCTAATGTAGTTTAAATAAAGATTTCATAGTTAATTGTGATCAGGAGACTTGATGGTGCTGTTGGGTAAACTTTGGACTTCTAACTGCAATTCAGAATGGACTTTTTGGGTCTGAGTGTGGGGGTTGGGTTGGTACATAAAGGGCAGGTTGAGAGGGGAAAGAGTAAGTCTGATATTTTCAAATCAATTCTTTTTTTTAAGGATGACTTTCATGTGCCCAAAGAGATGAGCAATTAACTCAAAGGTCAACAAAGGAAGATGATTGCTTTAGGCACCAATAGAATCAATTAGTGTGAGGGAGGCAGGGTCAGATGAAGAGTGGCAAGAAGACCTTGGATACTGATGGAAACTCAGTTTTGTGGGTTCATGTTTCTACCTCCTTTGTTGAAATTGTGAGATATTTCATCATCTTATTTAATCTCTCCATGCTTCATTTATTCAAGGGTAACATGAGGATGCAAACATATACCACAAAACCAAATTGGAGAAAAAATGTGAGGGTTAATGATCCATATAGTTAGATCCTAGTCCTGTTTTACTTGTGTTTTGTCCTGAGCTTAAGCTCTTTCAAATTGCTAGGATGCATTTCTTACATTATTTTCCCTTAAAATTGGCATTTTTATGACCTGCAAGAGTTAATAATTACTGTAAATAATTACTGTAAATAATCACAGTTTTCCAAGGTGCTTCCAGTTCCTTGGCAAAACAAGTTGTAGGAAGTGTTATCAAACCCTAGTTTCTGTTCTATGTGGAAATAACACCGAGTAACTCTCTTCATTAAAAACAAAGCTCAGAGATTCTCAGCAGAAAGGCATTTTTTTTGCAAGGGCTTCCACAAGATGACAAGTAAAGGTTGTAGAACTTTCCATGACTACCCCAAACCTAAGAGTAACCCTATAATTAGAACTCAGCGGGCACAGTGGTGTGTGGGGGAGGATAGTGAGCTATGAAGTCTTACTCTTATTTTGGATGACATACAAATCCAGGGCCACTTTGGGCTACTCTCATGAAGTGTGCATTCCTTAACACTCTTGGCCTGCTTAGGCTCACTGACCAGACAAGCTAATCACTGACCAGCCCTTTCCGCCATGATGAGGTCCACTTCCTCATCTTTGTCTCCCTGGTAGAACTGGAAAGGGGCTTAAGCACCTTAAACTAGTTCATTATTTGTCCCTTTTTATCAGGAATGTTAAGGGAGCCACAAGGCGAGGAGAGAGGTGGACTGAATCTCCATCAAGGCTGGTATGAAGGCAAGAGGACTAAGGAGTGATACCTACCAGTTGAGTCCACAATATGGGCACAGCCTTGTTCTAAATGCTATATATACCAAGGGACTTTACACAGGCTTCACACTTTTGTGAAACTGTAATGAAAACATAATGCATTTTCCCACAAAAAATTTGAAGCCCCTTCATATATGAGAATATATTAAAAAAGAAAAGTACTACAAAAGGCTAACGATCTGTATTAAACAAAAATCTCAAAATATGAAGCTATGATTTATCAATATATATTCCATCTAGGTCTATATATATTTCTGACTGTCTCATTTCCATCTTTCCAGCCCTTCCCCAAAGAATTCTACATTCTTGAATTTACACCACATTAAAAGAGCAGCCATGAAGCACTCAAATCATGTTCACTTGCAATGTTCTTTGGGTGTGTGTGTGTGGGGAGAAGCTCAAAGTAGTATTATCAGGGAATAAGATAATGTTTCCTAACAAAATCCCTATTGGACAGCTTGGACTACCCTTAAAGAATGAACAGGCATATTGTTGTGATCGGACAAAATTTCTGGACTCAACTTTGCTTACTAATATGGTTTTCAATTTTCTTAAAATGACTTCATAGAAGACCCAGTGATGGTTAGCTCTCTTTCAGGACAGGATTATCCCTTGGCAATCCTCCAAACTAATATAACTTAGATGTTAGGCTGGTAACCTTAAAGTCAGCAGTTCAAACCAGCAGCTGAAGAGCAGTGAAGGAAAACAATGAAATTTTCTAATATTTTAAAGATTTACAGTCTTAGTCATAGAGGAACTTCAACTCTACTATGGGGTCACTATGAGCCAGAATCAATTAGATGGCAGTGTGTTTGATTTTTGGATTATTCAAATTTATGCAGCTGACATCTAAAGTCAAGGATGAGGAAGTCTACCAACACCTTGTGTCTGAAATATATCAAACATGCAATCACGATACATTGAAAATCACTGACTGTGTTAGTCTGGGTAGACTAGAGAAACAAATTCATAAACATGCATATGTACATCAGAGAGAATTTTATATAAAGGGTAATTGTGGAGGCCAAAATAAGGGTAATTATATATTGATAAAACATCTCGACCCAGCCCAGTCCAAAGCCACAAATCTGATATTAGCTCATATGTCTGATGCCAATCTATAAAGTCCTTTTCAGACTCACGAAACACATGCAACGAAGCCAAATGCAGGATGATCACAAGTAGAAAGTCTTTGCATCCAATGGCGTTGTAAGCATCTCAGCACCGGGAGGGATCCAGCTGTATAAGTCTGGTTGTATCTGTGTGGCTTGTCTGGCTCAGGGCATTAGGGTAGTTCCATGTGTCTTGTCAGCTGCAATGTCTTCCAGGGAAGTCAGCCTTGTCAGTAGGGTCTTCAAGGGAGTGAACTGAGAGAGAGAGAGTGTCTCCTGTCTTCAAGAAGGAAGTACCAGATTCCTAGAATTCTCAGGAGAAGGCCAGGTCCACACAGAAGTCTCATAGGCTATAATCTGATTGACAGCCTAGACTCCACACTGACATTCTTAATCCTTAAACTGACAAACAATTATATATCTACCACATGGATTTTTAGAATGAGAGAATTGGAAACAAAGAGGAAAGATCAGCAGTTGAAAAATAGGCATTTGGTGATAGAAACACCATGTACATGATAAAATTTTGCAAGACCAATGACTTTTTCATTGCTAACACCCTTTTCTAACAACATACATGGCAAGTTTGCATGTCAGCATAACCAGAAAGAATGCAGAGGGATCGAGTTGACTTTGTTTGTAGGAAGAGATGGTAGAAAAGCTCAAAATCACCAGCCAAAATAAGACCAGGAAATAGAGAATCAATTGCTCATCTGCAAGTTCAGTTTGAAGGTGAAGAAAATGAAAATCAGTCCATGAAAGCCAAGATATGACCTTGAGAATATCCCACGTGAATTTAAAGACAATCTGAAGAATATATTTGATGTCTTGTACACTAGTGACAGAAGGCGAGAGGAATTGTGGGATGATATCAAGACCATAATACAAGAGGAATGTGGAAGGGCATTAAAAAAAGAGAAAAGACCACATTGGATGTTGGAAGAGACTCTGAAACTTACTCTAAATGTAGAGTAGCTATAGCAATCGGAAGAAATGATGAAGTCAAAGAACTGAACAGAAAAAAATTAATGGTAGTTTGGTATTGATAAATCATTATGCTAAAATGTGGGAAGATCTGGAATTAGAAAATCCAAAGAAATTACACATTTGGCATATCTCACACTGAAAGAACAAGAGAAAATGTCAAACCGTAAGTTCCACTATTTAAAGATTGCATATGAGCCCTGTTGGCATAGCAGGCTATGTATTGAGATACGAAACATAAGATCAGTGGTGCAAATCCACCAATTTCTTTGTGGCAGAAAGATAAGGCTTCTATCAAACTTGAAAGTCTCTTATGACTGCAGGAGCAGCTCTACCTATTCTATAGAGTTGGTTAAGTTGAAACTGAGTCAATGGAAATGAGTTTCAGTGAGTGTGGGCAAAACGTTGAATGAGGTAGGCTGTATCCAAAGAGGAGGGAAGGATTACATATCCACTATACCAAATATAATTGGTCAATATTTGACTATTTCAAGAGGCAGAATATGATCAGGATTGATGATGATGGAGAAGTCCAAGCAGGACTGAAATCATTAGCCAAAAATGGCTGTAGGGAATTGAACGGAATACCAATTAAGATGTTTCAACAAGCTTGTGTAGCACTACAGGTACTTCCTAATCCATTCTTAGAAATTTGGAAGACAGATACCTGGCCAACCAGCTGGAAGAGATCCATATCTGAGGCCATTTCAAAGATAGGTGACCCAATAGGAATAATCAAACAATGATTGCTTTTTTGCAAGTAGTCAATAGGTGTTCATTCAAGACACACTTACACTCTCACATACTATCTACTTCTGGCCTCCTCGTTGGCTTGGGTAAGTAGAGTGTCTCATCTGCTATTAGATTATATCCTTTTTTTTTCTCATTCATTAATCACTGACTGAGTGTTATAACTAATACAGTTCAAATCGCACTGCTATCTCCACTTAACTACTGTACTGTTGTAAGCAATTAATTTAACTTTGCCAAATCTAAGATCTATTTCTCATCTGCAAAATAAGATACTTATCTCATAGTATTCTTGTAAGTTTAGCATTTAATTCACTACGAAGTATACTGATTTAAATGATCTTAGATGATATTTTTAGCACAAAAAGAAGAATATAACTCAAGCTTATACATATAAGTTCTGTTTGAATTCTCATAATGTTTTTTAGGATTAAAAGTGATAGGGAGCCCCGGTGGTATAGGGTTGTGCACGGGACTACGGTCCACTGGGTTGGCAGTTCAAATCCAGCAGCAGCTCTCCAGGAGCAAGGCTGAGCCTCCAACTCCCACCAGAAGGCATCACTGGTGACAGGAGATTCTAATTTTAGAAGTCATATTATTTAATAAGTTGGCTTCTAATACTTGTCTAATAAGATTTGTATATGTTAAATCTAAGATTTGTCTATTAATTAAGAGGTAGATGTCTAGGCATTACATTTTAAAATTTAGTATATTTTCTTTCCACTAGCTAAGCCATATATTTCAACAAAACATAACAAAATATATGTCTCTTAAGTATTCAGTATTTTTTTATTTCCATGAGTTGTAAAATCTATACTAGATGTGACTTAAAGAAATCACACTTAAGTATTCAGAAAACTTCTTTTTCTATAAGAAGATTATGTCTAGAGGATAATGATATTTAAATACTACTAATAGTACAATATTATTCTTCAAAGAATTCATTAAAACAGTGAAAACCCATATTTTGTTCCCATTGTTCAACGGGCACCACTTGCAGCTTTTAAAAATCACTTAACATTTTTCTCACTTCAGATAAGCTTTGACATATCCTTTTACTTTTCTGAATATTTGCTATCACTTCAATTCTCTAGCCTCTCAATTGTCTCCAGATGTGAATAATTTTAGAGAAAGTGTCTTTGTATCTTTGAACGAGAGAAAGCTCCAACAATAAGTAAATAGCAAAGACAGAAATCCTTGTTGCTAGGGTGTTTGCTCTAGTGTCAGTTCAGATACTTACAATTTTCTGCAAGTAAAATATTTAACATTTTAAATATTATTTGCAGACAAGACTATAATTAAAAATTATTACTTCCTTCCTATCATTATAGCTCTTTTAAGATTTTTAATTTAATTTTTTTAAACATTAAGAACTTATATATTCATTTTAGGCCCAGGCTAGACCTTGAGGAATGACTGCAAAATCGACTCACCAAGGAAGTGGCTGGAAAATGGGGAGCCAGGATCCTTTACTGTAATTTCTCACTTAAGGAACACAGCACCAGCACTATTATCCAGAAGTCGGAGCTTTCTACTTCCATAAAGAGTTTCTGTCTTAGAAACTCACCTGGGCGATGCTTTCTTGTCTTGTGGGGTTTCCGTGAGTCGGCATCTACTTGATGGTGGTGGTGAGTGTCTGCGTGTTGAGAAAGTTAGGGGAATACTCTCCTCTTAATATCCACGAATCTAGTGACTGGATATTGAGATATTGCTGAAGAAATGCTGGGATAAAACCCCAAGATCTCCACCATTGTGCTTAACACCCACACAAGCACAAAGTAGCATGATATATGTTTATACTAATTTTTGGAAAAACTGTCAACACTAGGTTTTCCTGGGCTTGAAAAAAATGCTCATTGTTGTCAAACTATTCATCAGTTACTAGAGTCAGGTAGAAGGTAAAGACACTTCCCTTGTGCCAGGGGCAACAGAGACAACTTGGAGTAGGCAAAGCTTCAACAAAAATTACCTCCATCCTCACTGTCCCATTCACCCCAAGTCCTTCAACTCCGCAAGTTAGCTATCCAGTCCATGGATTTCCAAAATGAGGATTTTAGTCAACTAGATATATGTGTACCACAGCCAGGCTAATTGAGGTTGGGTCTGTTTTATTTGCTCAAGCTTGAATCCCGAGCTTAGGTGTTCAATGGTTAATGGGTAATGAATTCAATGGCAGAAGGTCACTCCAATGACTAAATGAATTTAAAGAATATATCAAATTTGGGGGTTCCCCTTGAAATTTGAGGTTATCCCAGGTGGACTAAGAGGAGATGTCATTACCCGTGAGTTCTGCAAGGCATCCAAGATTACCTGGAGGGGTTTGGGAAAAAAAAGATGTCTTTGTCTGGACACGAATCTATCCAGTAAGTGTTGTTCAAAAGAGTGTTGGTGGCAGAGTATTAAAAGTGCTTGGTTGCTAATCTAAAGGCCTGAGATTTGAACCCACCAGAAGTTCTATGGGAGACATAGGTGGCAATTTGCTCATCAAGATTTATAGCCTTGGAAACTCCTTGGCCATTCTACTCTGCTCCAGAGAGTAGGGATGAGTTGGAATTCACTAGATGATGGTGAGTTGGGA
Organism: Nesogale talazaci; assembly: GCA_004026705.1. Classification (NCBI taxonomy): domain Eukaryota; kingdom Metazoa; phylum Chordata; class Mammalia; order Afrosoricida; family Tenrecidae; genus Nesogale; species Nesogale talazaci. The sequence goes on along the minus strand of PVJH01007546.1, from coordinate 61,481 downwards.
TCAGTGTTATCATAAAGAATCCCAAGATGTTGTATCTAGGTATGTGTTTGACAATTAGTCCAAAGGCTGGCAGGTAGAAACTGTGCACCCAGAAGCACCTTAAAAAGGTAGATTTCACAAAATCCTTTCCAGAAGTCGCTTCCGTGAGATTCCCCAAGGAACAGTTCTAATCTGCATACACGGGTGGCTCTGAGTCGGAATTGACTCCACTGGCCATCCGTACTCCCACGGGACCTAGAGAAGCAATGGGATGGTGAAGGGGACAACCTGACAGTGAGAAGCTTTTGAACCACCTTGTGCACTTGTTAGCTTACATTTCTTCCAGTAGAGACCAGAACCTCAGCATACTGGTCTAGAGAAAGTGTTTTAGGTCTTCGCCCATAAAAAGCTACTGTTTATTTTTAATATAAAAAGGGCTCTTATAGCTCTTATAACATTCAATACATTGTTTGTATTAAGCATACTTGTACACATGTTACCATGTTCATCTACAAACATTTTCTTCTTGAACCCCCCAGCAGTGCTCTTTCCCTCTTTGCTCTAGTTATTTTTTTTAAAATTTCAACTCCTCATATTTCTCCTTCCCCTGTCTCTTCCCCTATGAACTCCTAATAATTTACAAATTGTTATTACCTCTTCATATGGTGCACTGTCCAATGTGTCACTTCACTCACCTCCCTCTCCCCATTGTCAGCACCCCAGAGAGGAGGTCACATGTAGATCCCAGAAATTAATTCACCCTTTCTACACCCATGTAGTTTATTGTTAAACTGTTTAGTTCCCCCTTTCTACTCCACCACCCTTCCACCTTTCCAGTGTCATCATTCCCCACTAGTCTCAAGATTGTCCTAAATTCCCACATTTCTGACTCCAGTGTACATCCCCTGGTCTAGTCGAATCTGTCTTGCAGAATTGGGATAATGATAGTCGGTGGGAGGAAGCATTTGAGAATCAGAGGAAAGTTGTACATTCCATTGCTACTACACTGTACCCAGACTAGCTCATTTCCTCACTGCAACTCCTCTGTAAGAGGATGTCGCTTCAATTATTGATGGGCTTTGGGCCCCCAATCTGAACTCCCAAAAAGCTACTGTTAAGAAGGAAGTTCGTAAACCCATTCATGTCTATCAAATGACTGACTAAGCATGCAAAAAGACATTATCACTGAACACCTACTTGGGCAGGCAAACCTGCACCTATTTGTGCAGGGTGGATACAAATCCCATGAGAAAGTCCATAGTCCAGTCTGGAGTCAGGAACACAGGAGGTCGTGGACATCCCCCTGTGATAGAGCAGCCACCCCTGTCTCAGGATTCTGAATGAGCTGTTCCCGTTTCTGCTTCTGGGTCTGGAGGACAGGAAGGAGTTAATTGGCAAGGAGAGGACTCCTTTGGGCATAGCTAGAGCTCAGATGTCTTGTTAGAATCCTGCAAGTAACGGTCGTGGATGGAAGCTACTCTGAGGAGTCAGGGGATAGTTGCTGTTGATGTTCTTAGGAGTCATTGAGTTGATTCCAACTCATAGAAGCCTCATGTACAACCGAACCCACCACCACACATCCTGCACCGTTCTCACCATCCTTCTTATGGTTAAGCCTGGTGTTGCAGCCCTTGTGTCAATTCATCTCATTGAGAATCTTCCTCTTCTTTTTGCTGCCCCTCTACTTGACCGAGCATGATGTCTATGGTCATAACCTAGTTTCATCTCAACTTGTAGGTATGCAAAAGTGTGGGGGTGGTATTCAATCTGTCAGCCAGGTCATGGGTGATCCTACCTCCTTGGTGGGGGGGGGTGGCTTCCTCATAGGAGGTCCCTGGGAACCTCCCCTTTCCGCGCTGCTTGGACCTTCTTGCTTGCTGACCTGGAGAGCTGCCCCAGTCCTGTCGTGTTTCCACTGACCTCCTATCCACACAACTCTGCACCCATCAGCCCGTGATTTCCCTGCATTTGCATCATTGCATGTGTCTGTGTGAGTCTGAGTGAGGCTTATGGACTGGTATCAGATGTATGGACTTGAGTTGGATTGAACGGGGATGTTTTTCTTGATATATGATTACTTCTTGATGTAAAGCTCTTTCTTGCCCTTATGTCAGTGTCACTGGATTTGTTTCTCTAGTCAATCCATCCTAACACAATGTCTTTTTCAGGGGCTGATCTCTCCTGAGAGCAGGTCCAAAAGATATTGAATGCCATCTCCCCATCCTGGTTTCTAAGGAACATTATGGCTGTGTCTCTTCTGAGATAGATATTGTTGTTGTTCATTTGACAGTGCATGATTCCTTCAATATTCTGCACCAGCACTACATTTCAAATCCTTTGATTCTTCTTCTGTCTTCCTTATTCAACACTCAACTTTCACACTCATATGAGACCATTGAAAACACCATCGCTTGAGTGAGACATACTTTAGTCCTCAGAGTTACACCCCTGCTTCTGATGAGCCTTGGCAGCAGATTCAAGCAATGCAACTTGCCATTTGATCAGGTTAGAACAGTGGTCAGCATCCTATGACCTGCGGGTCACCTAGTGACCCACTGGTAAAATTTTAGTGACTCAGTAAATGATTCTTAATTATGATGATCGGTAGGCATTCTTGCCAATGAATTAAAGAGGGTGTTTTCGATTTACGGCAATGGCCAGTGGAAGACAGCGATCGCTGTGCTGTGGTGCTTTTGATTTGGTGAAATAGCCATCGGCAGCCGGCTGTCGGTGGTTGACTTCTTTGAGATGAGCCGAATAAATGAAAAACAATATGCATAGTTTGACTTGAAAGAAATAGATCTCATGGGACTTGTCTGTGGATGAAAGTACTGACATAAATAACATTGCAAGGTTTGCAGTAGTTGCTCGTTATGAAGCTATTGATTCTCCCGCTATTCATGGAGAGTCATGTGTACTTTCACCAGTGTTAGGTACTACTAAAGGTATTGACATTTTAGAGAACATTCAAGAATTCATTAAATTCTAAAATGGAAAAGTTTTTGTTTTAAGATAGTTCTATTCCAGAGTGGCTTAGTGAAACAAACATTTAAATATTTTCCTTTAGTAAAAACTCATAAAGAAATTACAGATGCAGAAATAGATATGCTTAAAACAGTTATTTTCCCAGATGAAATTCATTCTCAATTCATCGCGAAACAGGTTAACTACCGAAAATTCAGAATCATGTGTTCTTTTAAAAACAATGAATTTGAAACCTGATTTCAGAACTTTAAAGCCCATGGTCCTATGTTCAGTTTTATAATAAAGTCTGATGAAATGGAGGACAATATGGTGGACCTGCAATATTTCAATTTCCTTGAAATTGAAATAATGGATATGGAGTTAATTGACTTCAAGAACTCAGCAATATGGACAGAAAAAAATCAAGGCTTTAAGAAGACAACTTGAAGCCACTGATGAAAATCACAAGCATGTTTGCTACATGTTGGCATCACTTCCTTCCGAGTTTTCTTCCATAAAGTTGGTTTTGTTTTACTCAGTTTTTGGATCCAGCTACTCATGTGAACAGTTATTTTCCCCAATGAAATTCATTCTCAATTCGTTGTGAAACAGGTTAACTAATGAAAATTCAGAATCATGTGTTCTTTTAAAAACAATGAATTATCACCCAAATATCTAAAAGCTTACAGACATAATGAAATAGCATCAAGGAAGTCCTAAAATGTTCTTTATTAAATAGGGGTTCATTTTATTTACATGGGGTTTACTTTTCTGCTAACATTTTATTATTTCTTTCAACTTGTAAATATAGATTTGATAATAGTAAACTTGTAATTCTATATTTAAGGCATATTGGATTATCCCATCTGTATAATGTGTTTGTTTTCTGTACTCTTAATGTGTAATCTGAGATAGAAGTGATGTGACCCACCGGCAAAAATTTTTGTGAAAAACTATTGAAAAATCACCCACTTGAAAAAAAAAAACATTGCTGACCACTGGGTTAGAAGAATTTATCCAGTAAGAAGGAGGAAAGCAGGGGCCAAAGAATGATGATTTCGGGAGGAAGGGGAGAAAATGAGCTGATACCAAGGGCTCAAGTAGAAAGAAACTGTTTTGAAAATGATGGTGGCAACAAATGTACACATGTGTCTGACACAACGGATGGATGGATTGTGATAAGAGTTGTAGGAGCCCTCAATAAAATGATTTAAACAAACAAACAGACAAAAAAAACCCCAAAGAGTGAATTTAAAACATATTCTTGAGTATGTTAGAGAGGCTCGATTTGTTTTGGAAGACCCAGGATGCTTAACGGGTTCTTTCGACATTACAGTGAATAATTACAAGACGACGACTCCCATAGCATGGGCCACAAACTTGAGAGTGGGTACCCCGCCCAGTGCCTCTTATTCCTTTCCCTTGGCTTTTCCCCACAGGAGGGCGAGAACCCCCACCAACAACCCAGTGGAAAACCCATGGGAGGCCCATTCCAGCTGCTGCTGAAGCCACCAGCACCTGGTGTTGAGGCACAGCTCATCACACTTGCCCAGAGTTTCCGACTTGACACGGGTTCTACTGCCATTTCACACAGGCCTGTCTACGGTGTGGGTGGCATAAGCAGGCCTTCATCTCTACACCCTGTGGCAGCCCTTGGCACCCCGTGGCCAGAGAGGGGCAGTTTTGGAACGGGAGGCTGAGTTCTGCTCGGGCTCTTGCTTTCCTTGCGAAGCTTTCCCCCGGAAAGAGCCAATTTCCATCCCAGGGCAGGCTATGAAAACGTCAGGCGAATACGTTTTCAACAACCTGTCACTGCAGCGCTCTAGCCACAACCTGGCACTCCCTTTGAATCCCCGCCTCGCTGTCCCACCTGGCCCCAGCCAGTCAAAATACGAGACGCACTCGTAACAGGAAAAGGAACAAAGCTAATCACCTCGAGCTGAGCAGAAATTCTCAACACATCCGAGGATGCCAAGAGCCATCAGTAAATCTGTGGGCTATGTAACCTGAGGTGACCCTTCAGGACGGGCCATCCCTCATAAACCTCTAATTAGCTGTGGCTCGGAGTGACTTGAAAGATATTAATGCTATTGCTGTTGGAAAATGAACCTACCAGCTCTTAACAGCTCGGTTTTCTTCTTCTGTCAGAGAACAAAATGTTAGTTCAATGGCGTATACTTTCTATTAGAACGGGGCCAGCGACAGCAATCTCCGGAGAGCCTCTCAGCATTTTATTCCATATCCCCTATTTTTAAATATTTAAAGCTACTTATTATGAACCTAAACTTGGAAAATCTGGTTTGGGCCTAAGAGTGATTTAAAAAAAATTACCCCCCTCCCTTTATTTTTTAAAAAAGTACAAGCAAACAACTCTATTTTCTGTTATTTTGACTCTGGACAGTAGAGGGCACTAGGGAGGTCCCCGTCTCGAATGTCTGGTTCCATGCTGTGGTGCCAAGGAGATGATGAGGTCAGATTCCTGCATGATGGGAGCCACTTAGTCTTGTGTTGTGCTCTCCAGTGCATGCAGTTTTACCTTATGTTCCACTCTGAGTGTTGGCCCTCACTTCATGCGCTGAAATGCACACCGAAAGCCACATCGTCCCCCACCTTCCATGATGCAAAACAGTCTCGATAACGACAACTTGAGTAGGTTCTGGACCTGTAAAGATTGATGACATTGGAAATATCCCTGGGGGAAGCAGCCCTGCGCGTGCCATGGTATTTTGATTTGGTATTTCTAGTCTCCAGAACAGTGCAAGAACACATTTCTGTAGTTTTAAGCCAGAACTCTGTTTGTGGTTCTTTGTTATGGCACTCCTGGCAAGCAAATACATCCCGCCACGGAAATAAAGCCTGCAAGAGTCTTGTACAAATGCCAGGACGTAGGAGAGGGCTATTTGCCAGTTCGAGTGGACACGGCAGAAAGCGTGGTTCTTCCACGCACATCATGAGGCAGAGACACTTCCCTCCTCTCCTCCTTGGTCCTCCGAGGACACAGTGCTCAGGGATATGATCAGCGCGGGGCTGGGCAGACAGCAGCCTGGGAGAGAGGAGGATGGAGGGAGAGAGGAGGATGGAGGGAGGACGAGGGAGAGTACACGGAAGAGAGAGGGGAGGCGTGGGGATCTCCAGTATAGACAGCATGGAAACTCAACCCCTCCAGACTCAGCACCACTGAGTCCATGCGGACTCACAGTCACCCTATCGGACAGGCGAGAACTGGCCCGGTCAGTTTCCGAGACTGTTGATCTTTCTGGGAGTAGAGCCCCGCCCCCCTTCTTTTCTCCTGAGGCGTGGCTGGGATTTCAAACAGCTGACCTTGCAATTAGCCGTCCAAGTCGTAACCACGATGACACCAGGGCGCCTTAGTTTCAGAAATAAGTTGTTCATCCCGGAGGAATCTTGGAGACCACCCATCATATCCATTTACATATGTAGCAAAAAGCTAAGGTCAGGGGTCGGGGTGGGTGGGCAATCCTCCCCCATCCCTCCAGGGTCTTTGGAATCTGGAGCCAGTCCACCCTAGTTCAAATCCAGACTGACATTCACCAAATAGACCACCTTCATCACTTACTTAATGCCTCAGTTAACTTATATGTAAAGGAGAGATAATCTTACTACCAGCTTCATGGCTTTCTCATGAGGTTTAACTGAGTGAATGTATGTAAAGTACTTAAAATAGTCCTGGGTACACACCACCCATGGTCTCTGGTGGCCTGCATAGTTAAATGTTCAACTACTGTCTGAAAGCTGGGTGGTTTGAACCCAGTCAGCAGTGCCTTGCAAGGCAGGCCTGGCAGTCTGCTCCTGAGAGAGCACAGCTTTGAAAACCCTGCAGAACACATCTGAACTCAATGACAACTAATCACTATGACAGGAATTAATCTGTATGAAATTTATGCTGATTGTTATTTTCCAGGGAACCTGGTGTCGTAGTGGGTTATGTGTTGGGCTACTGATCACAAGACCAGCAGTTCAAAACTGCCAACCCCTTTAAGGGAGAAAATGAGGTTTCTACTCCTGTAAAGATTTGTATCCTCAGAAACCTACAAGACCAGTTGTATTCTTCCTGTCGGGTCTGCTATGAGTCAGACCATGCTGGATGACAGGGGCTTGTTATTTCCAAGAATACAGAATTAATTGGTGGCATAAAAGCCATGAAAACTGGGGGCATTTTCAATTGCCATTTAAATGATCATATGAAAACAGATTTTAGCCATTGTTCTGAGCCATCTGCAAGATCCCAAAGGGACAAACCTAGTATTGGTTAGGGAGGAGAGTCCAAAACATATTCATTTAAGGAATCAATGGGAAATCAGAGAGGAAAAGAGCAGATTGAAAATGGCACTCACCAGACCCAAATCCCACCATAGAAGAATCAAGAATCTAAAGTCACTTTCATTGAAACTGTTATTTAAAAAAAAAATCATTTAAAACCCTTCCCTGAGGGCTCTTTATGGGGTAGGGGCTGACATATCTGTAGTTACCTGCTTATGTTAATTTATTTAACTCAGTAGAGTTAATCTTTGTGTTCAATACTTATTCTCAGGTAGTCTTTGCTTGAACTTCCAGCTGTGGAGAATTAATTAGATGTACATGTGTGCGATGGGACCGCCTGTGAATCATCTGGATTCTGGGCTGTCAAAGCTTACATGGTCTTTGAGGCACCCTTTGCCTTGGCATCAAGGACAGGGGAGAACTCACCCGGATCTGGGATGGAAGGGGTGATCAGACACACGGGCCTCATCCTAAAGAGCGTGTGCTAGCTTCCGAATGACTTATATGATCAGATCATGAAGAGGGGAATGGTCTCAGGACAAGACCTACGTGGAGACTGGAAAGCCAGAGTAAGCTGCAGGATGTGAGTTTTAGATACAGTAAATGGAGAGTGCAAGAACAAGAGCCTCCGTTGCATAGTGGGTTATGCAGTGAACTGCTAGGTGAGAGATCAGCAGTTCAAGCGCACCCATCCTTCTGAGAGAGTGATGAGTCTTTCTGCTTCTGCAAAGATTTAAAATCTCAGAAACCCAGAGGTGCACTTCTACTCTGTTCTATGGGGTTGGTATGAGTGGGAATTGCCACGATGAGTTTGTTTTTATTTTTCAAAAACCTAGAGTGATTTTAAGTTGTTCATCACCTTCCAGGCTTTCCTAGGAAAACCAGCAAACAGATAAGTAAACAGACTGTCATCAAGTCGATGTGACTACAGGAGTTTCCAAGACTCTAACTCTTTATGGGAGTAGAAAAAAGTGCCATCTGTCTCCCCAAGAGTGGCTAGTGGTTTCAAACTCCTGACCTTGCAGTTAGCAGCCCTACTCGTTACCACTATGCCACCAGGACTTCTTTCCATGGACTAGTTTCCCTTTAAAGTATTAAGGAAGGACTCTCATTCCAACTTCTGAGCTGCTGCTCTTCTCTGTCTTCACCCAATGCACAAGTTGGAATGCTGTGGTCTCCATAATGCATTCGTGGCAGGCTTGCACATTTGACAGATGATTAGGCAGTGAAGGGATGAAAGGATGACTGGAATAAGACTGGATTCAGAGAAACAGAAGAGTTGGACTGAGTGAGTTGGCAAGGGCCTCCTCCTGCAGAGCCTCATGGGGCTCCATTTAGTGATTGGACAGAAGCCTGGATTCCGGAGGCTATGGATCTGAGGGCAGTCACCACAGGTCACACACCATCTGACTGAGGCAATAAAGAGATTCCAAAAATGTTTAGGATAATTTAGAAAGGAAACCTTGTACAGCAACCCTGTTTGCCGACCAATGAGGCATGTACCACAGTTGGGCATATCCTTAGGAAGAAAAGCTCATCCTAGAAAGTGAGCATCCTCTTAGTAGTAAGTGTTTAATGACATTGTTTTCCCCAGCACTCATTGTTTTGACAATAAGTGAGGATGGACAATAGTGGAAGAAGGGTCCACTTACTTTGACTCCCACCCAGCATTACTGTGTACAGGTTGTTTGCAATCAGAGAGATTTCCTTACATTTCATGCCTTTTCAAAGAGTAGGTCATAAAAATCAGGATGTCACTTGTCAATGTAGTCAAAGGGAACCCCAATACATGGTGAAGACCATGCCATTTGAAATCCGCTGAGAGAAGGAGCTTGGCGCCTAGAATAGGATTCCATTCCTCACACTGCGGAAGGAATCTAATCCTTGGAAGCTAATGATGAAGCATGCTGTCCTTTAAGAAAGGCATTCCTTTATTTGAGTGGTGCCTTCAGAAAGAAAACTGACCAAGAAAGGGAATCCCATGATCCTATTCATTTATCCTCAATGATCATAAAGTGGAGCCATGTGTCATTGTGTGTCCTTGCTGCCCTGGAAGACTGACAACAGTGAACACTTGGAAACACTGTCTTTTTGTTTGACCCTCATGTCACCAACAATTATGCACTTACAATGGCTAGATTCATTAGGTCCAAGGGTCCAAGTTTTAGAGGTTGGGTTTCTTGATTTACACTGTAATTTTAAAGTTACTTTTATAAGATCGGCTGAATAGCAAAATCTCATTAAATGATATCAACAATCTGTCCAAATCTTTGTGCAGCCATCATGATTGGGAGATAGATCCCTGGGACTTGCTCCAGCCTGTAACTGAGAGAATATTTACTGAGGACAGCGAGGTACTTATAATGTGCTTCTTGCATCTCTGTGTAGTAATGCTCCCGTGCATAAACCAACAATTAACTGTAATCCTATACACTTAGAGTTTTAAAAGAAACTCAAACCCGTCCTTGGAATTAAATAACGTCAGTGCTAGAGAAAATGACTTCCAGAACATCAAGCTTAACATCAAGCCTCACATCAAGGTCCCTGAGCTGCAAAGGAACAAGCCCTTCTTCACAGGGAAGAGAGCTTGTTGTAAAACTTCCTGAGAAGTCGATGATAAACATGTTCCCAGTAGACAGTCAAAAAAATTTTACTGGTCAAGTAGTATTGACCAGCACCAAAAGGACAGCTTTAAAAGATTCCTGTAAGTTCTACTTCTCATCAATAAGAACCCCAGGTTATAGCTTCAGAAATCCAATACTTTGGAGAAATGACTGACATTTCTCCAAAGTAATAACTGACAGTTTTTGTGAGCTGAAAGGGAAAGTGAAAATCCATGAAACTAAGTGTCTATACTTCTAATTGGTATCTTTGGCATTGAAATCATTGTTTACTAGCTCTCACAATGTTTTGACTAGAACACTGTTTGGAAGTCACGTCTTCTTGAAACTCCTATGAGACATCACTCACTGTGATCCTCTCATCAATTATACTAATAAATGGAGCCTCTATTTATGAACACTGAAAGTATCCACTTCCCTCTCTCTCATTTCATAGAAGGCATTTGGCGGGGGTTGGGGGGCCTGGGGCTTTCAGTGCCATTCCCCAACACCTAGACCAAAGTTCAGCATGTGGAAGTTTCTCAGAATTATATTGATTGAAAGGACGAATGAACAAATAATGTGGGATATAAATAGGCCGCTTGGATCCATTACTTCATGGCAGTCAGGTCAAAAAAATCTGAGTTAGTGAAAGCTCAAATTAAAAGAGAGGAATAAGGAGATAAAGCTATACTTAGAAATTAAATAAGCTCATATTGGCCACTGTGGATGTCATTACTCTATTAAGAAGTTGCTATCTAAAGTCGTGCAAGGGGTCTACTATGGAGTACTTACAATGGAGTCTGCCCCCAAACAAAGGTTCTCCAAGTGGTATAACTTTGAAAGGTAATTTCCAACATTACCCAAATACAGTACATAAAATTTGTCTGAAATATTTTAAGTCAGAGCTCACACAAAAAAACCGAAAGCAGTGTCCATGTTCTGTCTTCTTGGTATTGGCTTAAAGGGTTAAATCAACTGAGTTTGCCAAGTATCTGTTACTTGAAGTCATAGAGTCTGTGTTGTTGATGTTTAGGAGTTCTTATTCTAATTAATTTGCTACCTTAAGAACCTCTTCAGCCTTTGTACAAGAAGAAATCTTCATAGATTTCTTTCAGTTATTGACTCATGTTCTAGAACAAGCACCTAATGAAACCATTGAAATATAAGTACTCAAGTGCTGAGCACCAAGAGAGATAGGAAGGAAATCATTCTAAACTTTTTTTGTGTGTGCACGGTGTAATCAACCCCTAAACTATTGAGTTGTTTTTATTATTAAGATGCACTATTATTAAGACCAGAGCATTCTGTGTGTTGTGCACCTTCCCAACACTATCACTGTTGTCAAAATGGGTGCATAAGCAAATGTGGTGAAGAAAGCTGATGGTGCCCGGCTATTAGAAGATATAGCATCTGGGTTCTTAAGGCTTGGAGTTTAACAAGTTTAAGCAGGGAAGCAATAAAACCCACATAAAAGAAGCAAACCAACCTGTGTGATCATGAGGTGTCAACAGGATTGAGTATCAGGCATCAGAAAACTCCAAACAATCATATCAATGGGAACGAGTTGGGGTGGAGACCCAAAGTCTTTCTGTAGACAATTGAATATCCCCTCACAGAAGCGTCACGAGGAAGATACAAACTAGCCAGAGTGCTATATAGCACCAACAAAATATACAACATTCCTACGGCTCTTTAATGCTTCCTCCACCCCACTATCATGATCCCAGTTCTACCTTACACATCTGCTAGACTGGAGTGTATTCACTGGTATGGATAACTGCTCTTGATACACAGAATCGAGGACAGATAACCCCCTCAGGAACAGTCATGGAAGAAGTTATACCAGAGTAAGGGTAAGGTGGAGGAGAAAGAGACAGAAGGGGGAACCAATAGCAATGATCACTGTGTAACCCCTGCCCCTCCCAAGGGGTTGAACAACAGTCATGTGGATGTCGGCAATCACAAACTTGAATTCACATATACCCAGAAACACTAATGAGGGGGTAATGGTGGTGCAGATGTTAGAGACTCACATGCGAACCTAAGGCTTTGTGGCTCAAATGCACACATCTTTCTGTCTGGCTACTGCCGTAAAGATTTACAGCCTTGGAAATCCTATGGGGGAATTTCTCCACTGACCTAGCAACTTGTTATGAGTTGGAATCAGCTGGATGCCATACACTTGATGTTGGTTTATAAGCATCTGTTTTCACTTTTGTGCACGTCTATACCATAAACCAGTATGCTTACCCATCCAACACTCATTTTTACCCGGTTGTGCTGTGCTCACATCACCTACATTTAGAAACATTTCCCATCACCAAAAAGAAGTTTCTGTGGTCTAAAGAATACTTTCCTTTCTCTTCCTCCTCTCCCTGGTAGCCACAGATTAAAATTGCTCTCTTTCTACCTGTGTATTCTTTCTTCTTGTGAAATAAGGATCATAGTGTGTGTCTTTATCTACTTTATTTATTTTATTAACATTATGTCATCCAGGGTCATCTGTGTTACAGTTCCTAGACTCACCATGGTTCTTTTCAGTTGTGTGGTATTCTGTTGTATGTATGTACTATAGTTTGCTAATCTGAACACGTCAGATTTTTCATTTATTTGCTATTGTGAATAAGGTGTTTGTGCCATTATTTTTATGTTTCTATTTTGGGGTATATACCTAGATTCCATGCCATATTCCAGTTATTAATGCATGTCTGCAACTATTTCTTCTCAATTTCAATTGTGTAAAGCCAGAAAATGATGATCCCCAAAGCTTTATTGTATCCACATAATTAAAGTCAACTCTGCTTTGAGGAGGCAGCTCTTCCACAATTGCATGCATCCACTTCACTAAAGTCAACTCTTTGTTAATGTGAAAGGTCTTTCAATTGCCTTCCAAACTAAGGGCTTATTTTCCAGCACTCTGTCAGACAATGTTCCACTGCTACCTACAAGATTTTCACCACCAATCTTTAAATAGGTAGATTGTGAGGTCCTTCTTCCTTGTCTGTGTTAGTTTGGAATTCCACTGAAAACTGACTCCCATGAATGACCCTTCTTTTATTTGAAAAACTGGGTGCATAATGACCATCATTCTAATAACTCAAATCAACACTGTATGATAAAATGACAGAAGTAGTGTGTCTAGGAAAATGTAAAGTCATCAAAAATACAATAGAATACTTGAGGAATGTCCTAAGCATAAGTGAATTGAATTGAATTGGACTGAGACTGCCATTTTGAATGAGACTGTCACACAGTCTCCCACACAGTCTGCCAGGACAGATGGAAAAGAAGTAGCATCATCTTCACTATCAAGAAGATCTACCCTGAAGTCCAACACAGTCCATGATGGGATAATAGCCATATGCCTACTAGGAAGGCCATTTACTACTATTATTTCAATGTACACACTAACCAATAATGCCAAAGGTGAAGAAAATGAATTTTCACCAATGTCTGTAGTCTGAAATGGATCAAACACACAGATAAGATGTACTAAAAGAGGGAGGGGGAAATGATGAGCTAATCTCAAGGGTTTAAGTAGAAGAAAATGTTTTGAGGATGATGATGGCAACAAATATACAAATATGTTTTGCATACGCTGGATGTTTGTATGTATGTAAGATTATATGAGTCCTCAATGAAATGATTAAAAAAGTGATGGGTAATGAGGTTCTGAAACTTGAAATAAAGTTAAATCAGAGGTTGACAAATATGACCTTAGTGATAGAAATAACAACAGAGAACACATGATAGAATTCAACAAAATCTTTTCTCAGCACCTAAAAAGACACTAAACAGGTGGATTTCACTAGATGGAGCACATGGTAATTTCATTGATTACGTCTGTGGCAAAAGACAATGGAGAGACTCAGTATGTCAGGTGATGGGACAAAATGTTGAACACACGCCACCAATTACTCTAATACAAGTTCAAGCTAAAGCTGAACAAAATGAAAGCAAGTTCACGAGAGCCAAAATACATAGAGTAAGAGGCAGTGGCTCTAACAGAAAAGGGAGAGATTTCATTCTTTAATATCAGGAAAGGTGCCTGTTGTTACTGTATCCTTTCACTGTACTTATTTACTCTGCTTGCTGAGTAAATAATCTGAGAAGCTGTACTGTTTCAATGCTGCATCAGGTAGAATACCACCTTCAGAAATATATGGACCTCGGTACAAATATGTCCTGAAATGATAGCTTCACGTATTGAAACTCTTGTTTAGGGAAGCTCATTTGATTTTGCGGCAATTTTTTCTGACTTACCCTCATCCAGCACATAACAGCTTGCTAGTGAATTGCGGTGGAGTGTTTTGGCATCAGTGCTTAGCTTCTGATAACAGTGAGTTTGAATCTAGTTCTACCAATTTGTATCTCTTTGACGACGGAAATAAAGCCCCTTGTTCTTTTCAAGTCTCTGTTTCCTCACTTAAATAGAGAGCAATGAGATTAAATGAGATAAGGTCCTTAGCTCAGGAAGTCTATTTCATATATGCCATCTGTTGTACCTTTTCACCCGTAATCACGACAAGCCAACAAAGAAGGGAAAACCTTACTTTTCACTCTTGACCTTGTGCTCACTTGCTCTCCCATCAAAGAGAACCTTTGTTGCTGTCTTTGCTTGATCTTTCACTGTGTGGCTCCACTTCTTTGAGGAAGTGTAAACCACTGGGCATTGGACCCAGCAGCTTCTGGTGGCATTCTCTGGCTGGGTGACCTTAGGAAACCTGACCCTGCTTATTCCTCTCTAAGATGTAGGGAAAAAGCTGTCTACCTCACAGTCTTTTTGTGAGGAGTACACATTATCAGGAAAGTCCCTGGCTGAATTTTATTATCGTATGCATGAACATATTTTAACACAAACAGCACACACATTATACTTTTCTTTAAGTAACCTTCTCTTGTTTCCCAAGATATAGTTTTAAGCACACTGTGCTATTTTCTTATGTAGAAATGGGGTTTTGCATGAAATTTCTACATATATAACATTGTTGGGAAAACAAAACCTGTAACAGAAACATTATTTGTATGAAAATCTATTAATCTCTCTCTTCCCCCCTTTTTACTTTTGATGTTTGTTAACACTTCATATTTTGCCTCAATTTATTACCATTAAAAACCAAACAGACAAAAATGTCCAGTCACCATCAGGTTAACTGTGACTCAAAAATGTCCAGTCACCATCAGTTTAACTGTGACTCAAGGAGACCCTGTGTGTGTGAAAGCAGCATTGCACTCCATAGGGCTTCCTGTGGCTGGTGTTTCACAAGTTTATCACCAGGCCTTTCTTCTGAGGTGCCTATGGAAGGACTCAGCGCTCAGTTAGTGTTGAGCACCAGACCACTGGACAACCGAGGCACTACCCTGTCATTCAAGTCCTAGCAAAAATGTGATCTCTTCTTTCTCTGAGTTTTCTGTAATACTTCTATCATTTCCCGGTTTACTTCACATTAACTTTTCATTTCTTTTACATCCTTAGTTTGTTAAGCCTGAATCCAGGTTCACTTCATTTCCATACCTCAGTCAACCTCTGGAAGGTTTC
This sequence comes from Nesogale talazaci, assembly GCA_004026705.1. Lineage (NCBI taxonomy): Eukaryota > Metazoa > Chordata > Mammalia > Afrosoricida > Tenrecidae > Nesogale > Nesogale talazaci. The sequence goes on along the minus strand of PVJH01007546.1, from coordinate 46,115 downwards.
AGCATATGAATAGATTGGTGTATGCATGTGTTAGGTGTGTGATTATGAGTAGGGTATTAAAAAAGTTTTTCTGGCATCACTGCCCTCTTGTGGGAGTAGGAGGCCCAGCCTTGCTCCTGGAGAGCTGCTGCTGGATTTGAACTGCCAACCCAGTGGGCCGCAGTCCCACACACAACCACGACGCCACCGGGGCTCAGCAATATTAAAAAAGATTTAATGAGCATTTGTAACCTGCCTTGTTTCACAGAGGTTTAAAGTAGATGTACATCTTCTTGTGCTTATATACCCTTTTTAAATGCTACCCTCTCCCCTAGAAATACACATCAATCTATACATGACTATATCACAGAGTATTAAATCTGGTGGAATAGTGATGACGTGTTGAACTGCTCATCAAAAGCTGCTCCATGGGAGAAAGATTAGGCTGTTTTAATTTTTAAAATTTCCCCCAAGAGTGAAGGGTTCAGAAACCCACTGGAGTCATTCTGCCTTGTCCGCCTGGGTCTCTGTGAGTCGGAATTCACTAGATAGCAATGAATTTGTTTGAAAGCCTTACATTAACACCCCAATACAGTGCCCACCCCATAATAGGCAGAGCGCAATGCTAAAATTATTGCAGAACTGTATTCACTGCCTTGACATTCACCTATTCATTTTGAAATTATGAAGGGAGGAGGCATTCCCTTGTAACACTTCCTGTAAGATATTTTGTTAGTATTATTCCAGGAAAAAGTTATGATCTCTGTTCCTCATTTATTACCAATGAAAATATTAAATGTTTGGAACCAAGTCAGGAATCTTCAGTTGCTTTCTTGGCCCGCCACCATTCCTACCTTTCTCTTTCAAGGCTGCCAACATTCTCCCCGAGTCTCTGCTAGTGAATGTTGCTTCGCCTAATTCTCCAGAGTCATTGTTTTTCCAAACTCATTATCTTGATTTGAGAGAGAGTCCTGGTACCACTCATTCTAAGGGGTCATCTAGACTTCATCTAATATCATCCTAATATCAGCGAATCGATCTATATTATTTTCAAAGAAAATATTTGAAATGGTTATGCAAAGAGAGTAAAAATGTGGATCCTGATTCAAAATAAAGTTCCAAGATGATAGAGCTGGTTTGGGGTACCTTTCAGGGAACCACTCATTATGCACCTGTCTTGCTGCTGGTGCTATTAGGTGTCTTCAAGCTGGATGACCCTACATCCAACAAACAGAAAACCGCCTGGTCCTGTATCCTCTTCACAGCCATTTTGGCATTGGAATCCATTGTTGCAGTCACTGTGTCAATTCATTTTGTGCAGGACCTTCCTTTTTTTTTTATTTTTGCTTCCCTCCTATTTCACGGTGTCTTTCTCTGGGGATTGGTATCTCTTGATAACATGTCCAAAAATTGTGAGGTGACGTCTTGCCAGCCTTGCCGCTATGGAACATTTTGGCTGTATGTCTTCCAAGGCAGGCTTATTTATTCCTCTGACGGCCCATGAGGCTTTCACTAGTTTGTGCCAGCCTCATACTTCACATGTATCAATTTGTCTTCATTCTTCATGAGTTAGTGTTCAACTTTCACGTGATTCTGTAGCCATTGAAAACACTGTGGCCTGAGTTAAGTGAACTTTCACCTTCCCAGTGACACCCTGGCTTTTCAATACCTTAAAGAAGTCTTGGGCAGCAGATTGACCTAAGCCATGCGTCATTGGCTCTCTTGACTGCTACTTCCATGAATACTGATTGTGGATCTAAGCAAGACAAAGTCCTGGGCAAATCCAATTTTCTCCACTTATCACAATGCCACCCACTGGTCCAGCTTAAGAATTTTGCATATTAGCTATGTGAAATAATTATGGTCTTCATTTCGTTTGTCAAATTTTGAGCATATATGTGGCTTCTTCTTCTCAAAAGAGAAAGCAAGCATCTTTTCTAATATTTAGTATATGGAACCTCCCATGTCAGGTCAGTTTTAAGGAAGATAAAATATCAGCCAACCTATTAACAGCTGATGTTTCAAATATGTGGTGAGGTGAGTTGGCAAGAATGCTTCCCCAGAAGGAAATTATTTTGATGATTCAAAATAATAAAGTCAAAAGTCTCTGGTAAATGATACTTTACAAAAATGAAATATAACCCGGACTTTCAATTACAAATATAATTCCAAGTAGCCTCAGAAATCCTACGGTGAACAGTAAAGTAAACATATATTGCAGTTCTGGACATGCGTGTTCCATTAAAATACTTGGGCACGGAATAGGTTGAAAATAATTTCAATAACATCTTGATTTCTCCTGTATTTTCTCACTCACATTAGTCAGAAGTCTAGGTAGCTTACTTGACTTTTTCTGTCTGTCTACCCTCTGCAAGATCCTTTAACGTCAAAGAAGTTCAATGAATTTCAAGTTCTCTTGTTTCTACTGCTCAAATCCACCCCCCTGTCTCTAACCCATGGTCAAGGCCGCAGTGCTCTCTTTCTGAGCTTAGATCAGTGCAGTCAGGTGATGGTTCCTTCCTGTTTTAGTCTGGGACCATTGTATTCTAATGGCCACACAGAAACCAGGGTGATCTCACTCAGTCGATTCTGGGATCAACAACCTTCAAAGTTACCCTTTTCCCTCAAAACAACAGTCCAGAATTCTTAGCCTGCTATTCTCTGCCAAGATGTTGACCCAATGCAGGAAGGGAGAAGGTGTGATATTAGTGCCACAAACAAAACCAAACCTGAGTGAAACCAAAGTCACAGTAATTGAGTTGGTGCCAACTCACAGGACAAGGTAGAACTACTCCTGTGGATTTCTGAGGCTGTTAACAATTTGGGGGGGGGGGTAGAAAGCCTCATCTTTCTTCTCAGAGGGCTGTTGGTTTTGAACTATTGGCTTTGCAGTTAGCAGCCTAATGCATGATGACTTCCCCTAGTGCTTTGGTGCAATACTAATTGACTGAAAGGCACATCGACAGAAGTCTATCTCATCCTTCAGTTAGAGCCAAAGAATCTTGGACATTCAAGGGTGAGCAACTTTTCTAGTGTTTAACATGTCATTGGAATTTCAAACAACAAATACACCATCACACTGTTGATAAGTGTTTTTGTCTTGCTCAAAAAACATCCCTGGAAAAGGACAGACTCTGATGGGCATTGGAGGGGCTTTGTCCTTGGTCCTGGATCTCTGCTTACTGTTTAAAGGCAGATAACAGGACTTACACAGGCCACTTGAATTTTGAAGTTCAGATGTATGGAAGAAAGAAATTCTCACCATCAGAAGCATTAAGAGTAAATACTTTATTTTTCTGAATCAGCACACAGTGATGTGTATCTTGGGTGAGTATTAAATATGATAGATGTAAACGAATAACAGTTAAAATTTAAATAAAAGCTGAAAAGACTTTTTTGTAATTTTTCAAGATTAATAGTTATCATAAAAAGAATCCTGATGGCATAATGGGTTACTCATTGGACTGAGAACTGCAAAGTCAGTGGTTTAAACCTATCAGAAAGAGGAGGATTCTCTGGAATCTTAAAGGCTTGAAGGTAAACAAGCAGTCATCTAGCTCAGAAGCAACAAGGCCCACAGAGAAGAAAAAAAACAACCTGTGTAACCACGAGGTGTTGAAGGGATCAGGCATCAAGGAACTAAAAATTGTATCATTATAAAGGAGGGGAAGTACAGATTGGAGACCCAAATCCCATGTGTAGGTGAAGCGACATCCCCTTACAGAAGGGTCACGGAGAGGGTGGAGTAAAACAATGATCAAACAGACACTTTTCCTCTAGTTCTTCAATACTTCCTCCTTTGCACTATCATGATCCCAATTCGACTTTACAAATCTGGCTAGCCCGGAGGATGTACACTGCTACGGATCAGAAGTGGAAGCATGGGAATCCAGGACAGATGATCCCTTCAGGACCGGTGGTGAGAGTGGCAATACTGGGAGGGTGGAGAGAAGGTGGGGTAGAAAGGGAGACCATTATATGTATCTACATATAACCTCCTCTCTGTGGGACAGACAACAGGGAAATGGATGAAGGGAGACATCGGACAGTGTACGGTATGATAAAATAATAATTCATAAATTATCAAGGGTCAATAAGGGAGGGCGGTGGGGAGGGAGGGGGAAATGAGCTGATGCCAAGGGCTTAAGTAGAAAGAAAATGTTTTGATTATGATGATGGCAACAAATGTACACATGTGCTTTGCATACAATGGATGGATGTATGGATTGTGATATAAGTTGGATGAACCTCCAATAAAATGATTAAAAAAAAGAGGAAGCTTACTGTTCTGGTAAATATTTATAGTCATGGGAGTTTTCTATTCTGCCCAATAGAGTCTTATAGAGTCAGAATTGACTCGATGATGGTGAGTTAGGTTTTCTGTTCCTTAAATAATTATCTGTTCCTTTACTACTTTGATTTGTTCAAATGAACTCTGACTTTTGGTTTTTTTTTTTTTTTTTTTTTTTGCTTGACTCAAGGGAGATAATGAGGAAATCAAACCATTATTTAATTTCCTTTGGAAAAAAATAAATGAAATAAAATAAAGATAAGCTTTTTATTGGGGAGGGGCTCTGTTTAAAATTTAAATCCTTCAATTAAATTTTATGCAATCAAAGTATTTCCTCAGATGACTAGAAACCGTATATAATTTCTTGTGAATAAATTCCATCTGCCAGCTCAGAAGCAGCCTAAAGACCCTCCTCGTGGCCTGCCCCCACCTCCCTTCATTGCTCAACTAGACATAGGTGATTTGCTCCTTTGCCAAATCTTCATGCCAGTTTGCATCGTTCTTATTGTAAACATAGCCTGACTTGTATGTATGTGTGTGTGTGTGTGTTTAACGTATATTGCCTCTTGGTTCAGTTTAGTGCCAACTTGCTATCTTGTGGGAAGATATAGATGGAGTCCAGCTACTCTATTGGGGAACAGAGCCCAGTGCTGTCTCCTTGAGGGTATTTGAACTATTTATAAGAGGCCCAGAGGATAACTGGCCTCTCTCTTGCCCTCTTCTCCTTCCTGCTTACTAGGATCCTGTATCTGGTCTCTGGGGCTGGTGACCCATGTGGACTGTCCATAGTCAGAGCTTTCAACCTCTTGCCATTTTCCTGCGGAGCTTGCATCCCTGTGGCTGTGTCCACTGGCCTGGGATCTCCCAATTCCCACTGAACCTTCTTGCTTCATGAGCCAGGAGCTGTGTGAGTTTGGAGGGCTGTCCAGCTAACATCTGACCCATGAACTTGAGTTGATCTGGGTTAGGCTGCTTCCTTGAAATAAATTTCCTTCTCGATATAAAGTTGTTCCAGATATATATGAGCGTTGCTGGGTTTTGTTTCCCCAGAACACTGTCTGACACATCCCTATGTGGATTTTAAACTCTTTACGGGTTGAATATATATTGTTCCTCTTTGAATCTCCAACATAATGTGGGTAACACAACAAGTGACTGTTGAATTTCATCTTTGACAAGTGGAAATTACATTTTTCTGTTATGTTTTTTCATTTCTTTCCCAATACACTTGGAAAATTCCAAAGCTAATAGTATGAAATCTCAGAAGTTTCATGGTAATGTTTACCCCATGAGAATTCTTTTCCTTGTAACCTTATTTTTTTCCTCATTTCCCAGAATGATTCCTAGATCCTACCATAGCAATAATCTCCACTTATATAGGTGCTATACTAATTTCCACCTTGATGTTTTTATCTAAAGTGAAATTTTATTTTATTGAACCTCAATAATGTTGGATATTCTTCTCTGGCATACACACACCCACAAAATAAAATGATGCCTTTCATTTTTGTTTAAAAATGCTATATACATCATATACATTGATTCTTAGGCTTTATATGAAAGAAAGCTATCCCATGTGTGTGCTAAAATGTCCCTGTATAAGAGGGCTTCCACATTTGTGGAAAGATGGAATTCAAAGGAAATGGGATTTTTTTTTTGCAAAAATTTTTGAACAACTCCATGTAGTGAAAGAGGTAAAGAACAGAACTCAGAATTCTATCTCCAAAGCACCCCTGGAAGTACACTACTTGTATCCTGCTGTGTTACTTTGGGAAATGCTGGCTAAAAATAATTACCACATACACTCGACTATAAACCGACCCAAATATCAGCTGAGGTACCTAACTTTACCATATAAACCGCATAAAAATGTGCTTAAAACTGAGCTTATATATGAGTGTATCTGGGAAATTAAGAGTAGGTTCTAGCTTCAGTCTATAAGTGGGTTATAAGATCTTGGGCAAACTCCTTAGTATGTGAGTCTCAATGTCTTTGTTACAGAGTTGAACCATATGTTTCCCAGCTGCGTGTAATCCTAATTTGTTTTCTCTTGGTTCTTCTTTTGGACATGGCTTAGTATGGGGTAGAGTGGACCTTCATCTTCCCCAAGGGTTAGGAAGCCTTCGTCTCAGGATTCCAACACAAAATGTGAGGCAGGTTCACTAGAAGTACTGATCCTTGGAGCTCTAAGATTTATTCGAACATCTTCGATTAGTGTTTGTTTGCCTCATTTCACAGATTTAGACACCCAAAACAAAATAAATTTAAAACAAAACAAACTCACTGCCACAGAGTTTACTCCAACTTACGAGGACCCGATAGGACAGAGTAAACCTGCCCTTTTGGGTTTCCAAATCTGTAAACCTTTACTGAGCAGAAAGCCTCTTTTCTCTGTGGAGTGGCTGGTGGAGTTAATGTTAGCAGCCTATCTTATAACCCGACAAGGCCAACATTTGAACTCTGCAAGCCATTCTGGGGGAGAAAAAGGAGGCTGTCTCTTCTCATGAAGATGTAACATCTAAAAGGCAAACCTACTTTGTCTCTCAGGGCTTTCTAAGTCAGAAAAGACCCAATGGCAGTAGCCACAAGCGAGGTACATTAAGTATACAGAAAGTCAGGCAACTTAACAAAACTCTTTGCCGTCTAGTTCATCTGAAATCAATACTAATACAGAGTAGAGCTGCCCCAGAGGGTTTCCAACATGTTAAATTTTATGACGGATTCCTGGTAACGCAGATGATTAAACATTGGGCTTCTCAACCAAAAGGTCATGGCTTGAATTAATCAGTTGCTCCAGGGGAGAAATATGAAGTTATCAGCTGTCTTAAAGATTTACATTCTTCAAAAACCTATGGAGCTGCTCTACTTTCTTTTCTGGTATCAGCTTGAGGGCTGTTGGTCAATTTTCATGAGAGCCGCATGAAGTGGCTGGTGAGTTCAAACCTTTCGGTTAACAACCTAGTGTTTTATCACGGAGTCCAACTGAAAACCCAAACCCGAAGCTTTGACTTGATTCTGACTCGCAATGATCCTAAAGGACAGAGTGGAATTGTCTCACGGGGTTTCTAAGGCTGTACATCATGAGAGAAGTCGATCACATTGTCCTCCCGAAAGTGGCTGGAGAGCAGGCGGTTGGTTCCAACCCATCTTTTTGTTAGTGGCCACTATCTCGCTAGGCTTCTTTGAGTCAGACAGCTGGCTCATTCTTTGCCATTCAGTCTATCCATTCAGACTAAAATAAGATGAGACAAAACAACAACAAACAACAATCCAAGGAAGTAAAACTTCGCAAGAGCAAAAACACTCATATTTTCCCCCATGGAACAGCTGGGGGATTGGAACCACTGACCTTGAGGTTAGCAGCATAACACATAACCCACTACATCACCAGAGTTCCAAGCGAGGGCTTCTCCTAGGATTAAGCCCTAAAGGGACTACAGGACCTTATTCTTTGCAATGACCAGTTTTATAATCTTCAGGGTTGGTGTACCTTGCATAAAAATGAGAATGTCTCAATCATTTTGCAAAACACTGCTCACTTTGCCAGCTTTTATGCTTCACAAAAAGTCAAAATATACTATCAATTGCATTTTCTTCTCCCAAGCTCAGGAGAAATAAATAGAACTAATTCATGGACCACAAGAATATTGTACTTTTATAAATATACTGGGCAGAGTTGCTTGAAAATGTGCTTACTGTAACTTCACAATAGCCCTTTGTGTGGTAGACAGTGACCTAGAGAAAGAGTCTAGAAGGAAAACCGTATTCTCCCTGAGCAAGATAGAAATACTTCCAAAGCTTCGGAGTGCTCCATTTCAAATTGATGGACACACGTAAGTCAGCCAAGTTAAGACACATCTAATTCAGGCCAGCCTTTCCATCTGGATGGAATATAATCCAGTGGAATGATAACAAAATATTGGTTTGGGTTTATATTTTGTGGGTGTTTTATGTGGTATTTCATGACCCGATGGGGACTCTTCTGCTGGTCTGTTAAGAAATAACCAGTGTTGACATTAAATTCACCATTTCAAAAACATCTCACTGGTCCCTGGCTTCTTGTGAAGAAAACTTGCTTCTTTTGGCAACTTAGCTTTTAGTCATTGACAGAAGCTCAATGGCAAGGAGAGCATCTGTTAACTCCAAAAAGACAAAAAAAAAAAAAAGAAGAAGAAGAAGAAAAAGAGAGGAGAGAGAGAGAGAGAGAGAGAGAGAGAGAGAGAGAGAGAATACTTAAATGGCCACAATCTGTGTGCCTCAATAACCTTTTAGTTTCTATGCATATCTGATTCACAATAACACTTGCTCAAAACCAAATTCAATGCCAATGGAGTAAATTCCAATACAAGATTGAAGAGCGAGGTAAACGTGGGATAGTGACTTGCCATGCCACCATCAAGGGTTCACTACACTAACAGCAAAAGGAAAGAAATATGATTTCTGGAAGAATCTCCTAGAGAACCACTCAGAAATGGGATCAAATGTGTTATTAATCTAGGACTCAAGTCCTACATCATCTAAATCCACATAATATGAGAAAGCAAACCAAACCCATTGCCACCCTGTCCATTGCTGGCTCCTGGCGACATTATAGAACTTCCCCACAGAAGATTGCCAAGGCTGCAATAATTTTGAAAGCAGGTGCTCCATTTTTCTCCTGTGAAACTATGGGGTGGACTCTAATCTCAGACTTTTAAGTGAGCAGCCAAGTGCTTCATCACAACACCTCCAAGCTCCTAATACTAGGGTCATCTAACAAACACATTCGCTGCCACCAAGTCGATGGCAGTTCACAGCAGTTCTAGAAGACGGTATAGAATGGCCTCTGCAGGCTTCTCATATGGTCACTGTCGCATAGACAACTGCGTCTTTGATGCTTTCTAGCTGCTCACCTTGCAGTTCACAGCCCAACTCCTTAACCCGGCGTCACCAGGCTCCTTTCGAAGTGTGGCTCAGTAGTGAAAGTTTGCACAGTGGCTCAATATTTATTGCCAAGTCACAAAGTTATTGAAAAAGCAAACAAACAACAAAACTAGATGCATAAAAATAAAACTCTCTGTCCTGTGATAAAAGTAAGTGGTAAATTACAGCAACTCCATCATGATAGGACATCTAATGACCTAGACCCCTCAGAAATGAAGGTCTGGGTCACCCCACCAGACAAAAAACACAACTAGCTGAAGTGATTGCTGAGGGCAAAGGTAATACAGAATGGATGAAAGAAGAAGGTAGTTCAACCTATCAGTTATGACCATGTGATCAATTGCAAAAGCGAAGTTTGTGATTGTTTATGTACTTTACTTCTATGAGCTTATCGAATATCTTTGTTCATGTATGGTATATCAGATACAATTGGACTCAGTGTGCTTTCATTTATATGTATGACAGCTGTTTGATGTTAAGTATAAGTTTGATTTCAGTGATGTCTGGAAATTATATATGGCTAAAGAATTGTGTACAGGTGCTAAGTTGTCAAGGGGTGGATTGTGATACATAGGTTTGTTTGCCAACATGGCCAAAGAAGATGGGTGGGTTTGTTGTGACAACATGGCCAATGAACACATGTGAGATTAATTGAAGGGCACAGATGTAGCATCACCTTTCTCTTGCTCTTGGATCTTCATACCAGTCAGCTGCCTTGTTTGTCCTGTGTTTTGATTTGCAAGCTACACTACCTGTGGGGCACCTAATCCGTGCACTGTGTCACTGTGAGTTGGGGTTCCTTCAAACACTGCTTCACCACGCTACTGGAATGTACAGACCCTGTCATCCGACTGACTGTTGGTGATCTGTTGTGCTATTTGCTGCTTGTGGCCAGTCTGAATTGCTCTACAGAGGACAGTTCAGCAGACTCGAAGGACTGCCAGTGTATTAGCTACCTCATGCAAGTCAGTTGCACTGAGCCATTTATACTGCTTTATAATTTAGTTCACTGCTTATTTCTTATGCTATATATCTTTCTATCTATATAAATATATATAAAATTTACAAAATAAAACTCTCAGGTAAATTCAGTGTAAACATCACAGAGAAATTAAAGAGATAACAAAAATGTATTATATCCTGTGTAATGGAGTCTTATCCTCAAGGAAAAGCTCATTAAATTGTATGCTAATAGGAATATTCAATGAATATGCTGTATTGAGAAAATAATTAGAAGGCTGATGTTATAAAAGGCTCCAGGAGATAATCAAAGGATATGAATTCAGTGGAAGTTATAAATGAGCTCAGTGACTAAGGTTCTGTCTCATTCTTATAAGAATGGCACAGTGGCTGGTTTCTCCTTTTAGTTGATTAGGTTTATGTAGGAAAATATGAGAAAAATTTACCAAACACTTTTCATACGGTAGAAGTAGCTAGGTTGAGTGGAGAAGTTGATTTCTTAATATACCAACAAACAAAGTGACCAAGAAAGAGAAGCAACAAGTGGTGCGAAATGATTGTCAGGGGAAAGAACAGTAATGCTAGTGCTGTGCAGAAAAGATATTTCCGAAAAGCTATTTATGTGCTGAAGAGAACATAAGCTGCTAAGAAAATCCTTCCGAGTAGGGCTTTAAGATGATTCTAATTGCAAATGTTATTAAAACATCATCTTTCAATTGAAGGTTTTTTTTTTTTTGCAAGGTTGTTTTAACATGATGTGCTGTGTTGGCTTCTGGATCTACTTCTTTCTTTCATGCTGAAGCACCTTCCATGTTTTCCTAACAAGGTCTGGATAAGAATTCTTTTTGGTTGAATTTCCTCTCAGAAAATACGCCTGCAAAGATTGGTTTCACTAGATTTCCCACGTGGGTAGTGAATTGAATAATCTTGACACTGCAAGATCACAAGACGAACCAAAAATTTAAAGTCACTGCCACCAAATTCCTGTTGACTCCCAGAGACCCTGTAGAAGAGGATAGAACTGCCCGTGAGTTTCTGAGACTCTGACTCTTTTTCTGTGTGTGGCATCACTGCCCTGGTGGGAGTAGGAAACCCAGCCTTGCTCCTGGAGAGCAGCTGCTGGATTCGCACTGCCAACCCTGTGGGCCGCAGTCCCACACACAACCACTAGGCCACCAGGGCTCAGCGATACTGTGACTCTTGAGGGGAGTAGATAGCTCCATCTTTCTCCTGTCAGTATAGAACTGCTGACCTTGCAGATCACAGCTGCACTACACCACCACGGTTCCTCAGCTCACACGAGAGCTATGCTTCCCATGGGAATGCATGCACAAGGTAGGAAATGAGCTTGACTTCAAACTAAGGTGAAGAGCTCTCGAGAGCAGAGAGTGAGATACCTTCCCACCTTCTCCCTTCCCCTGGATCCTCAGAGAACTTTAGAAATGATGTCCCAAGGGAAATGTGCAAAGCATTACATGCCAGATGTTGAAGCTCTAAACTGACTGAAGAACCTGTGGTTGACATGTCCACTCTTGGCAGTGAAGAGCTACAATACCCCTTTACAGATTTTTGACAATCTATTTATAAAATAAGAAACTTTCTACTTCTCGCCTTTCATTTAATGTCCTGAGCGGATTATTCAAGTTACTCAAGCAGTTGTCATTTGCAGGGATGGATCCACGTGCGCAGGTTTTTCTCCAGGCTGCCGAAGAAGAAAAGTACATTGTATGCCGAGTTTCCTATAAGACAGATGATGAATTTCATCCATCACCCAGACGTCAAATTTTCCTGCGACTGAAACAGCCTCGTGCTTCTAAAGAGTTGCCTTTAGGAGTAAAGCTATGCTTTGGGAATGAAAAACCTACTGCTCTGATACTTTGATCTCTTTCATTTATTGGAAACTGTCCTTAGATTGTGCCACTCCATAGCTGGAAAATCATTTTTCTAAGCAAACATCCGGTGAGCAGGCACCTCCTGATCCTTGCCACCAGGAGACCTCAGTTAGATTTTAGATCGTCACCAACTGGATGGGGTAGCCTTGTGCAAGCTACCTACCCTGCGGGACTCTCCGTTGGCACACCTATAAATGGACTATCTTTTCCCCACATGAGAGAACTTGGATGGCCCTGGCATGTCATGTCCCCCTGTACTCCCTTTCTGTGCCCCAGCTCCATCTCAGTTTATTCCATCCTCCCAGCAGGCCATACATGTGCTCATCAGAAGACCTGTGCACAGGCTGGGTCTCCTCTAACTGGAATATTCTTCCATTTTCTCGTTCAGAGAACATTTAGTCTTTCTTAAATCATCAGTTTGGTTCTTATCCCCTGAAGCACATATACCTTCATCTTCCGGACGAGGTTAACCTCTCCAGAAGGCACGGATTCTTTGTGGCATGTGATCACTGCTGTGATTTATGAACGTGGTCACTGATCTGCCTATTTGATTGATGTCTCTTCCCTTGTCCATCAATGGTGTGAAATGAAGGGCCTCATCCGCTTTAATGTTTGCTGGATGATTTTAGGCAAGTTTTGAAGCACGTCCCTTAGCTTTCTCATCTTTAAAATGAGGGTACAGACAGTATACATTTCACAGGGTTGTTGGAGGTATTAAGAGCGATAAGGTGCATGGCGCACTTAGAAAACTGGTTCTATTTTCAACCAAAAATTGAATGAGGTTGCTTGTCTTGGTACCTTTGTATCTCCAGTTGTCATGACATTAAAAAAATTTGTGTGAAGTTGAGAGACAAAAATAAAATCATTCTAGTTTTTTTTTAAAGTTAGATATCCTTGGTTCTAAATGAATGCATGTTCCAGAGTAATTGTTTACAGAGTATCATTTGCAGAATGAATACATGTGATTATTTTTACAGAAACATTCTTCAAGTCCTTCTCTTATAACAAACTATAGAAATGATCTCTGAAAAACATTGTCTTCAAGTTCTTCTCTCGTGCAGATGCTCACTGGGTTTGAATTTCCAACCCCTCAGTGAGCAGTTAAGTGCTTAACTGTCTGTGCCACTACTGAGCTCTTTCTCTAGAATGGAACCATTGAGTTGGTTTCCATTTATAAAATAACAAAGACCACAACGATTGGTGTGTTTTGATATGCTTTTTAAATAATCAGCTTAGAGCATTTTCTGGAATTGGAATTATGGATCTGCATTGGACTTTTAAGCTTTTCTCAAAACTCCATGTTAAACAAATTACCAGAAAATTGGTTCTATTTTAATTACAAACTGAATGAGGCTGATTGTCTCAGTACCTCTGTGCTTCCAGTTTCATTGAATTAAAATCATTGGGACTTTAATAGACAAAAACGTGTTTTTTATAGTTTTTAGTCAGATTTCCTTGATTACAGATGAGTGCACAGATGAATGTACAAGCCACTTGCTACCACTTCTTAGTTTTTATTCCACTGTGTATTTTTAATCATCTAACTTGATATTTTTAATTAAATTGGCAGAATATTAATTGATTCCTGAGTTCTTGATTATTAAGCCTATTAATTCTTTATCATATATTCAAGTATTTCATGTTTTTGTGCTTCTCTTTTAATTAAAAATGTATATATGTAGGTTCTTAATATAATACTTTTTTTCACAGTAAGCATTTAATATTCAATTCACATTTGAGAACTATTAGTCAAACATATTGAATTCAAAGCAATATATATATTCAGATATATATTTTTTACTTTTGAGGGGTAGGACCTTTCAAATTGGCAGTTTCAATTAATTCTCTTAAATACTAGAAATATGTTTGGCAATACTTATATAGATGATGAAATTTTCATTATCTTAGTAAGTTCACAAATAGGAATCTCTTCTAAGAATATACCAAAGATAAAAGCAAGGGTATTTACTAGTATACTCTTCTTCTACCAAATTACTTGCTAAAGCTGTCATATCCAACAGTATAATGTAAATATTGTCAACCAGTCAATTTTCTTGGTATAATTTCTTGAATGTTCCATCATTTTCCCACTATTTCAAGTTTTTTGTATTACTTCTTATGTAATAAATCACTCAATCTCAATTTTATAAACTTTTGGACCTTCTACCAAATTAGATGTTTATACCACTATCTTTACACACTCCTCCCCTTACCTTAGTATGTATAATTTTTAAAATCATTTTATTGGGAACTAGTACAGTTATACCATTCCATAGTTCAATCACAATTGTACAATTGCTACCACAATCAGTTTCAAAAAATCCATTTCCTTGTTAAACTTGTTATCAGCTCTCCCTTACTCTCCCACTTCCCACACTATACCCTCCAGGTAGCCTTATTCTACTTGTTGTCTCTATAGGTTTAACTATCCTGGGTTTCTTGTATTGAAAAACAGAAAAAGACATAACAAAGATTCAAAGAGGTTACCCACAGTGACAAAATACATCAGAGATAAAGTCCACATGAACCCCAATCCCCAAAATATTGAATACACCAGCTCAGCTGGATCAGAGGGGTATCAGGTGACTAGGTTTTAATTGTTTAAGTCAGGCTTGTCCTTTCAATCTCCTGTAGTCACCTCTTTAATGGTCTCTAATTGGTAACCAGTTTATCTCCACCCTTCAATAATGGTTAGAGAGAAATCACTGGAGACTGATTTCCTGTGTAGATCTCATACATGTAGCTTTGGCTTCCACTACAAACCAGAATCTCACAACTTAAGCTCTGATATTATTTCCTCCTTTTGCTTTGGATTCTATAAATTACAATCCTTGTTTCACAGATGTTAGTGTGCTTTTTCCATGTGGACTTATTTACATATATGTTTGACTAATTTTGATTCAGTTTTGTTTACAGTAAATAATAGTGGGTCCATATAACTCCTCTAGGGATGGTAAAATAGCTTCTTGGTGTCTGAACTGCCTAGTGCAGATAATAGAGTAAGTATACATGCAACAATATCTATAGAATTATTTGAACTGTTTTATGTGCAAGAAAAGAAAAGGAACAAAGCAGGTTCCATAAACTGTGCTGACAACATAAGTTCTTTTTTGCTATTTTAAAAGAAGCATGAATGAAAGATGACCAATATCTCTTAGGTGTACTAGTAAAGCTATGAGATTTTCCAGAAAGTCTCTGTATCAAAAACTTCTCTGCCATGATCCCACCATGAGTCTGTTTGTCATATTTGTGCCCATTCTAAAGAGAGGTACCTCCCAAAATACAGAAATTATTGCACAATAGAATTAATATCACTTGTAAACAAAATTTGATTGAAGATTATTCAAAATTGGTTGCAACAATATGTATGCAACAGAAAACTGTCTAGAATAGAGAACTGACATTTCAGCTAGATTAAAAAGAGAGGGATATGGCATAGCTGGTGTCAGTCAGGTCTTGGTTGAAAGGGAAGAATATCAAACAGATGTTTGCCTGTATTATACTATTTATGCAAAAGCATTCAACTGTGTGAATTACAACCAACTATGGAGAACATTATAAAGAAAGTGACTTCTACAACATCTGATTGTGCACTTGTGGGGTACACTGACCAAGAGACAGTTGTTTGCATAGGACAAGAGATCATTGCATGGCTTATGATCATGAAAGAGGTTCATCAAGATGGTATCCCTTTGCCATGCTTATTCAATCTGTTTGCTGAGAAGGTGGACTAGGTGGAGAAGAACATGGCATCAGGCAGTAGGAAGTCTCATCAACAACTTGAAATATGCAGATGACACAACCTTGCTCCATGAGGAGTTAGGGTGTGAAACACCGATGAAGATCAAGAATAGAGCTCTCAGGATAAACGGTATCTCAACATAAAGAACTCAGGATCCTCACAACTGTGCCAACAAACAACATCAATATAAGTAGAGAAAATATTGAGGTTGTCAAGGGTTTCATCTTACTTAGATCCACAATTGGTACCCATGAAAGTTGCAGTCATAAGGTCAACAGTACATCGCACTGGGCAAACGTGCTGCAAAAGACCTCATTCCAATGTTAAAAGCCAGTGTGTCGTGATGAGAGGCACAGTGTACACACTCCATAATTGATAGCTAATATCACCATCATCAACATCGTCACAGCATCATCAATCATCAGAATTCTGTGTGCACTGATTTTCTTTATGTTACCTGTGTGTGGGATTTTGTCCAGGGCAGGCTTGTGACACGTTTAGCTGTCTATATCCAAGGCCGAGGAAATTCTCTGATAGGTGCTCAGTAAACATGGCAAATGCACAACGATAACAATTTTAAAAGTCTGTATATCACATTGAAGACCGAGGCACCCCTGATCCTAGCCAGGGCATTTTCATGTGTTTTCAACCACTTCATATGCAAGGGATAGCTAGGCAATGAACAAGGGATACCGGGGAAGAGTTCATTTGAGGAATCCATGCCTCTAAAGTAAAGCATTGGTGAAGAATGTTGAATACATTGTGGACTGTTGGAAGAATAAACACATCTTTCTGGAAATATGTACAGTCAGATAGTACAAAAATGAGATGGTTGAGAC
This sequence comes from Nesogale talazaci, assembly GCA_004026705.1. Classification (NCBI taxonomy): domain Eukaryota; kingdom Metazoa; phylum Chordata; class Mammalia; order Afrosoricida; family Tenrecidae; genus Nesogale; species Nesogale talazaci. The sequence continues at coordinate 29,489 of PVJH01007546.1, read as the reverse complement.
TTCATCTCATGTACTTCGGGCATGTTACCTGGAGGAGACATAAGACTTGGTAGAACATCAACAAAAAGGAGAAAGGCCCTCAAGTGATGGATGATCATGGCTGCTGCAACAACGGGCTCACATCTAGCAATCCTGGTGCTAGGCTGTGCTATATTGTGCCCTATTACACGAAACACTATTAGTCAGAATAGTCTGATGGCACCTGAATGCAATGTACCACGTCCACTGGCTGGGACCCAACCCCTTTAGTCTATCACTGGGAGAGAAAACACAGCCAAATTCTAATTGGGCAACCAACAGGGTGGGCTCTTCTGGCACTTCAAATCTCATAAAACAAAGCTCTGTGACACTCTCAGGAGCTTAGTCACATTGCATCGATTTGATGAGGAACTTGGAGGAAGGCATTTCATCACTTATTTTGTGTCTGGTGTCCTAGATGGCAAGTGTTTGGAATTCAGTGTGTCGCAAGAGATCTACCATGAAGCAATTCCTTAAGCAGAAAAAGAAATCCCCTGGGAATAATATCTTTATAAACATTCCCAATAATGAAGTTGGGTCTGGAACAAATGTCACACATGTACTCTCAGGTATAGTCAATAATTTCAGACAGCCAACTACGGCCGTCTTATCTGAGGAGCAACTAGTACAGACCCGTACCATCCCAGGTAAACTCAGACTCACTTTTGTTTGGAATGGTTCCTGAATTTACATAGGAGAAAAAGAGTGTGTCATCTCCTAGGGAATTCACAGTACATCAAACCGAATTAGGAAGGCAGGCAGCTGTGACCTGGTTTTGTAGAGGCTGAGAAAGCTCCAGAGTTTCTCTATAGGACTTTACACACCCAAACTGCACCCTGGGTCCCAGGGCAATTGGGACACAGAAGCACCCGAGTGACTCAGAAAATATGACTCTGTTTTAACTTATGCACTTCAGAGCTGTACATGACATACAAAAGATGCGGTTAGAGAAGGATTCACAATGAAAGTCTGCAGGGAATAAGAGGAAACAAGACTGAGCAACGTCAGTAAAAAGTGAAATATGAGCTTTACATTTTACAGTAGACATCATAGATTCCCAAATACTTGGCCTACTGACCCCTTTTCAGAAAAGAAAAGAAAATTACTCAGCACTCTCCTGGCCATTACAAACTTTTGTAACATGGACCTCTGCCATCTGGGATGCAGGAAGGTATCTGCTTCTCAGCTCCCCAGGGAGATGCCAGCACCCCCAGGGGGCAGTATGGCCCACTTGGCAAACACTTTTATGAACGATACTGAAAAGAGCCCTGGTTGGTAGTGAACTGAATTCCAGCACTTAAGCTCCTTCTGTTGAATCACAGGAGGGGGCAAGGCTATGTGCTGGATATTTTCAAGCTGATGCAGTTAATTTTCTTTTTCATTTTTGGAGGGATGCTTTTGTGAAAGATAGAGGAATACATAGTAAAATTAGAGGGTAGGAAGAGCGTACAAGAGAGATTTCATGACTTAAAAAAAATAAGGGATGGGATGGCTAGTAGGAAGGTATGTGGGACTAGATTAGAAAGTTTTTTCGGGTGGATTCATGTGATGCTAGATAAGATGACTTCAAATTCTGAAATATTTACAACCCACCGGACAAGGATGGCTTTTGCAACCTGGTTTAACCCTCCCTGTCTCTCCCCTGCTGACGGCCTTCAAATATGCGTTCTTATTTGATTTCAATGCCTTACCAGCCTTGTTTCTTGAAAAAAGAAAATCCCATTGTACAATGAATAGTTAGTCTTCCTTGAGAGGGATTTAGAGGGAGTGGTGAGTTGAGGGAAAGGGACTGGACTCTCAGAATGCCCAGATGATAAGATTCCTTCTTCCAAGAAAAGCGTAGCACCATAGAACATAACGTCATGCAAAAAGCGGAATAAGTAGTGAGTTGCCATGTGTTTGAAGAGCTCTGATGACTCTGTCCAGAAATCCTTAGACTGCACAGTTGGAGGTTCAGAGCTACCAGTTGGTCTATGGAAGAAAAGTGAAACACTCTGCTCCCATCAGGGCTCCCCACTCCCAGACAGCCTCTCTGGGATCACTGTGAGTCAGAAAGGGCTAGAAGGCTGTGTTAGTCTGCGTAGATTAGAGGAACAAATTTATAGGCACACATATGGATATTAGGAAAAGGTTTATATATAAAAGAAATAGGACATTAAGAAAGCATCCCAATCCAGTCCAGTACAAAGTCATAAGTCTGATATTAACCCACATGCCTGATATCAGTCTATAAAGTCTCCTTCTGACTCACGAAGTCACAGGTCAGTGGGTGCAGAGTCCTGGCACTGGCAGGGGTCTCCACATAGCTCCTCACTTCCAGGGCTCAGGGTCCATCAACAGCAGAAGCATCTCATCACTGGCAGAGGCCTCCATGTGGCCGCCCCAGTTTCAGAGGTCTGGCTCCATCAGGGCAAAGCCGTGGGGTCTCTCCGCTGGCTCCTCTAACTTCTCGGATGCTGCCATCTTGTCTTGTCCGAGATTCATGTCTCTGGGACTAACTCCCTACAATTGGGGAAGATAACTTCTCATTTTCACAAGGGAAATATCGTGAGATTTCCCAGAAGTCTCAGGAGAAAGCCTTGCCCACACAGAGGCCTCACTGGCTACTCAATGGCTATCTCCAGATTAACAGGTTTGACTCCACCCTTACATCTCAATCATAAAATTAGCATAAGCACATGACCGCCACAAAGGCAGTTGGGTGAGATTCATGTGTTCCTTTGGTGAAAAATACAGTATTCTTTTTATTCCTTGTTTAGCAAAAAGCCATATATTTTCTTAGCTTTTTATTTTTTCAGGGCTGAAGGTTGTAAAACCGCCTGCTGGGTACTTGTATTGCTATTATATTGCTATTGTTGTACTGGAGGAGTTTTTCCCACTGCCGTGTCACCCTATCAGGGTCCTGAATGCATCCATTTATCTAAGGAAAGCTTTCCATCCAAGATAAGTCTTGCCATCTGGATCCTACCACAGAGTGTTTTCTTGATGAATTCTCTAGTAGACGGAGATGGAAACATTAGACAAGGGGTGGTTAGTGGGAAATGGCTCATTTTCTAAGAACCTCCCTTATTTCCTTAACCTCTCCTCAAGGAGGAGTTGAACTCAAGCAAACCATTCTGCTCAGCCCTCCCTGATTTGAATAAGTGGTCCTCCTTGGCATCTGATCATTCCCCAACTCTTGTTTGTTCACCCGCTGACCCTCTTCAAACAAAGGCCTGCAAATGCACAAAGACTGTTTGCTGGCATCTCCCAAGAGGAAAAGAGTTCACCAGCGACAATGCTGGACACCACCGCCTTGTTTATCAGAACATAAAGTTCGGTAGAAATCCCACAGTGACGTCACCTCCCAGCACTTGCTGACGGAGCTGGAGACATTTCCAAGACATTTCAACTGGACTGGGTCGTTGTGCAGGAAGTGGCCAACCAGCTCTCCCTTTAAAGAGTTTTCTTTCCCTAGGTTGTATTTAGCTCTTGAAAGAAGTGGAAAGTAATGTAGATCACAGACTGGTGCTAAATCACTATTGCTTCCAAGGATTTCAAAAGAAGTCCATGTGTTTTGATACTTTTGTGCTCAGAAGTTCACTGTAATTACTGATATTTAGGTAGGCCTTCTTCTGAAACATTACTGGACTAGTGAACCCTGGCTACTCCCAGAGATTAGGGAATAGGAAAAAAGTTTAAGGTGTGTTTTGAAAATGACGAGGGGAAACAAATGTACAAAAGTGCTTGGCACAATGGGTGTACATGTGGATTGTATGAAGAGTTGTATGAGCCCCCAATAAAATGACCTAACAACAATAAAAATAGAAGTAATGTGTCTACAACACTCCTAGTAATAAGATGCTGTGTTGCAAATGGCTTGAGAGGACATCATCTGCGGGCTGTGTCCCTGGAGGAGAGGAGAAAGCTGGGGTCCGAGAAATAATTTCTCAAAAGATGAAGTGACGAAGAATTTGATGCATTGATTGAGAAGGCCAAGCAGGGATTGGCATGCTTTTGTTGTCAGCTCTTGCGCTCAGTCTTGAACATGACGGTTATAGTGAACAGCTAACAGTTCTCTATTCCAGTTGGGAAAATATGATTGTGGGCTAAACAGACGTAGGCCTATTTTCCATTAGTATAAATGCATTTTGACTTTAAACACATATTGGCCCAGGTCTTTTTTTTTCAGTTACATTAGAAATATCTTTCTATAATTGTTTAATTTGAACTGATGATCAAACTGAAATCAGTCAGTGCTTATCATCAGCATGGAGAAATATAAAGGGTGTACATGTTACCAGGTAGAACATTCGAGATAAAAGGGTAAGCCTTTTGGAGTTAGAAGACCTAGATTCAAGTTTGGCTTGCTTATCCATAAAATGGAGATAACAGCATTCATGTTCGAGATCTGTCGTGCTGGCAACTTAAAGAAATTTGGACAAGAACAATTAAGATTGGGTAACATTTGTCAGTGCTAATGGTGTACCAGATATTGTTCTGTGCCATGTGGATCCCTCTGATTTTTGTAACACCCGTATGAAACAAGTATTATTCTATTAATCATGTGACATATAACGTATGAGGAGCACTAAGCTACTAAGTGGTAGAATCAGAATTTGAAGCTTCATCTTTTGTTGCTACAGTTGCTTCTCTACATGTGTAGAGATAGCAGCACAAACTGAATCTAGAGTATCTTGCCTAATGACCTCTATTAGTAAAAACAAACAATTAAAAAAACCCAGTCATTTATTGGAGCTTATTATGTCATCACTGCCAAGATTGGCTGCTGAGCTAAAATAAATCTATATGTGGTTAGAGGGAGGGAGGGAAGCAGAGAGAGAGAGAGAGAGAGAGAGAGAGAGAGAGAGAGAGAGAGAGAGAGAGAGCAATTCACAACAAGGCCTGGAGGATGACTTGGGTGTATAAATTCCACAATTTGCAGTAATATTTTATCAGGGGACCTATCTTAATTTCTCTTCCCCCTTGAGCAAAGTTCATAAAGTCATACTAAGCCACAGAGCTGCAGATGGAACATCTGGAAGCCGAGCTCTCTAGGTGAGCCTTCTAAGGGCTCCTTGTTAGGTCAAAATGAACAAAGCTCGCATTATCTGCTCTGCGTCACTTTGCATTGAACCAAAGTTGAAACGCTCAGAAAGAGGAGGTGTTTGGTGGCACAAGGGGAAAGACTGTCCTGGGAGTAGGTGCTCTCTTGATAGCTGGGGTCTTGATTTGTGATTCTTTCCTCCTGCCGAATGCATGGCCTCCCTCAGGCCCCACATGCAGGGACCTGGGGGGGGGGGGGCGAGATTGTGAGGCTTTCTTATTTACCCCTATTAGGGATAATTACTTGGAGAGGAGTTTTTGTTCACTTACAGGACACTTAGCTTTAGAAAGTTCCCATAAGGCCACAGAGGGAATAACCGCTGACGCCACCCCACCCCACCCCACCCACCACCAACAAGAACCAGCCTAGCCCCCATGTTACAACATATCAGTAGACTTACAGAAATCTCTGGAATGGAGACGTGTGGTTCATTACAACACTTTGGTGCTGTCAGTTTCCAAATTGTACTTTCCTCGAGTCCATGGGGGAGAGGAGACAAGCCATCAGGAATAGAAGAATGTGGGCTGAGCCCAGGGGGCGTAGTGGTTGTGCGTGGGACTGTGGCCCACTAGACTGGCGGTTCGAATCCAGCAGCAGCTCTCCAGGAGCAAGGCTGGCCCACCTACTCCCACCAGAGGGCAGTGATGCCCCCCCCCAAAACAAAAACAAAAACAAAAAGAAATAGAGGAATGATCATGGCAGGTGGGTACAAGGGAGTGAAACCTGTGGATCTCAGTTTAACAATATTTTCTGACTAATATGATAGAACATGCTTGGGTGGAGATAAAAGCCCAGCAGACACGTTGGTCTGATCTGAGAGCATGAAGTAGATGGGTAGTTTGTGTGGCGAGCCTCCTGGGCCAGAGACTTGGACGGTTTGAGTTTGAATTCAGGTATTTACCAATTATGTGATGCTGGTAAAGTTACCAGGTCTGGGGAAGACTTAGCTTCCTTACCTGGAACATGTTTGATAGTCAGAGGAGGGGGAGAAAACCATTACTGACTTTAAGGGGCTGCTTTGTGGGTCAAAATAGAGAAGGACATATAAGCATGGGTCATGTGGTTCCTAGCCTAACACAAGTGATCGGGGAATATTTTTCAAAGAGAATAACATTTAGCCACAGCATATTTGGGTTCAAATAAGTATAGGATGACCAGAGGCCCCGATTTGCCTAACATATTCCTGTTTCTAATATGGAGAGTTCCAGTGCCCCAAAGATCCAGCCCTTGGCAACAGGAGAGTTGGTCCTCCCACTATGGAGTCACTGGGTGAGGGTGGGAGAGCTTCTTAAACTGACGGCCCAATTCCTTATCTCTAAAATGTTTGCTTGGGGATTCCTATGAAGCTGAAGTTAAAACATACCTCAAAATAAATATTTGCTGACTGAAAGCTCTTTGAGGGTATTGACGGTTCTGAATTGCACCTTTATTATGTTCCTCCTAGAAACCCAGGCTGTCAGATTGTGTCACTTTTCATTTATTTTTCAGGAAGCTCCTTCTATATGTCCTTCTCTACCACCGATCTCTCTGGCCTATGCTCCGTTTCTTCTCAGTATAGTCTTCCCCAACCTGTACAGTAGTCAGATATCCAGAAAGGCCAGTGGCAAGATTCTACCCAAACACCAAATTGTGTAGCAGCTGCTGACTTCGTTCATGACAGCGCGTGCTGCTGGGAGGTACCGCCAATTTACTCCTGCCTCCCAGCAATGCTGTGCCCAACAGAAGAAAGCCCTGCACTATTCTCTCCATTGTCTTACATTTGAGCCTATTGTCACAGCCACTGTGTCAGTCCATCTTGTCTGGGGCCGTCCTTATTTTCATTGGCACTCTACCAAGGACTCTATTGATGTCCTTCACCAGGTGTCTCCTGACAACATGTCCAAAGTACACGAGACAAAGTCTTGTTCTCTAGCTTTTGTCTTTATGGAGCCTCTGGCTGTCCTTCCAAGACTGATTTGTTGGTTCTTTTGACAGTCGTCAGTCTAGGGTACTTTCAGTAGCGTTTGTCAGCACCATAATTCAAGTGCATGGGTTCTTTTCAGCTTTCATTTTAATGTCCAACTTGCACATGCAAAGGAGGCTAAAAACACCATGACTTGGGTCAGGTGCATCTTAATCCTCACCGTCACATCTTCGCTTTTCAACACTTTCATGGACAGATTTACCCAATGTAGTGCGTTTTTCTGTCTCTTGATTGAAGCTTCAATGGGCATCAGTGGTGGATCCAAGGTCTATGCCCCTGGGATTCCTATCACAGTGTTAGATGTAGAAAATCTGTATGTGTGTGTGAGAGTGTGTGTGTACTGTGCTTTGTTGAGGCGGTATAAGCATGTTCTAATCCTGTGCTTTGTAAACACCCCTCTATCTAGGAAACTACAGCTCTAGGAGTCTCTGGCTCCTTTTAATTCCCAAAAGTGCATTGAGCTCAGAAATGCACAGGGAACAGTGTTTCTCAATATACATATGAGGCAAACTACACAGGAAATTAAAACCTTTCTAGTCACCATTATAATTACTTAATATGGCAAAATATTACCATTCTGACATTTAATCCCTATAAGGAGACTTTGAAGTCTTCTTTTTGTACTAAATCTTTAAAATTTTCAGTGGTGTGTAATGACAGGTGCATACCAGAGTGCTCAAGACCCACTGGACAGACAGTGAGAAGCCTGTCCAGTGCAGATTGGGATATTAGTGGTTTTCTAGTTAGATCTAGAGTGTCTGGCTCCTAAGAGTTTGTGTATATCTTTGAATACTCAACAAGCACAAAAACATAAAATTTGTGGGGTAAAAATTTATATTCAAATTCACCTTTGGGGAACTGTTATGATGACCACAGACAATTATGGGTTGATTCATAAGCATCTGTACCTAGAACTTGTTTATTTATGTTTTATAATATTAGGTATTTCACAGGTTAAAAATTAGGGCAAAACTATCATTTTTAAAATTAAAAGATTAATTGTCTATGTGCGGGGTCCTCTGATAGCTCTTATAACAACGCATGCATCAGTTGTATCCAGCATATTTGAACATATGTAGCCATCATTATTTTCTAAACAGTTATTTTCTATGTGAGCCCTTGATGTCACCTCTTTTTTTTCTCCCTCCCCTCTCTCCCACCCTTTTGATCCCTTGATGAACATGATCATCCTCTTGGCCACTTGGGTAAATTCATCGTTCTTCAAAACCCAGGGAAAATGGATGTTTGCTTGTATTTTTTCCAAACAGCTGTGAATATAAAGTGTTACTGGACCACCTTGAAATTTCTTCCCATCCTTAACTACTCATTGGGATAGCTCATGAATTTAATTTAGTTCCCCAGCCTTAAATAAAGGCATGGTTTAAAGGGATACTGCACTGTAGTCACTACATCCTTTTTATGGCCTAATATTTTTGGTTTTTCCTTTCATTTTAACATTTCACCAATTTTTTTTCTTGTGATTGGTTTGTGCATACTAAGGAGAGCCTGGTACTATCAACTATGTATCACTGACACCCCCCATTCTTTTTATGATCTCCTTTTGACTTGTGCTTCCAACCCCAGAGAGTAAGGTAACTAATTATACAGAATAGTGGTCTGATATATATCAAGGGGCACATAGTCACTCTTACAAAAGTGCTCCTCATGCTTCTGGTTTTGTGGAGGTAGTGTCATCAAAGAAAGTTTTTTTTTTGATCAAGTTACTACAGATTTGAGCATATACATTGGTGTCACCCATATTTCTAAAGTAGTCTGTATTCTTGCTCTATAGGGAAAAGAGTTCATGGTCCCTGAGACTTCTAAAATATCAGTTGGCATAAGATCATGGCAGCTCAGATGCTGGGACACCCCTTCCCCCAAATGCTGTGATGGATCCTCTTTGAGCCCTGCACCTCAGAATCTCTTCGGTGACTTCATCTGCAGTCACAATTTCAGCAGTTCCTTGGTAATGTCTATATCTCACATCCAGACCTACATTCTAAACTTGTCTTTCAGTGGCCTCCTTGAATTGTCTTGCCTGTTCCAGCCTCACAAAGCAATATAGCAATCAGATGTTTGAGTTTCAAGCAACAGTAACCCACTTTGGCTTTTCAGCGGAGTTTGTGGGTATCACTGTATGTCCTCGAATCGCTTATGGCTCATTGGGGTTCTGCCCGACTAGAGTAGAATGGCACTCTCTGGTTTCCAAGGCTGCAGTCATTAAGGTAACCGATCTCCAGGTCTTCTCTCCCATGGAGCAGCTGGCATGGTGCCACTGTGGCACCAGGACATCCTTGATGAAGCAGCAGAGGACCTGCTCATGTGACTGATGGATGGCCTGTGCAATGGTTGAGCATGCTGCCTGGACCTGCATGCTGCCTCTTTACTGATGATGCCAGTGCTAATCTGTGGTGTTCCAAAGCCATGGCCAGCAATTCCAGTCTGCAGCAGTTGTACTTGACTCCATGGTTGAAGGTTTGGTTTGGTTTGGGTTAATGATGGAAGTGGATCACTGGGTCTGTAGTCAAACCACTCAGTTAGTAGCTGAGAAAAAACTCTGTCCTCCATGGTCGTGCCCCCAGCATATGGCTAGAACTCTCTAATTCACTGTAGCTGGCCCAATTTCCCAGGGTTGAGCATGCAGGCAGAGTAGCTTGTTGGATTAAGCCTCTCGGGAACAACTATAGAAGCTGGACAAACTAAATAGGAGACATTGACAGCAGCATTACAGAGAAATTATAGTGTGCAGACGTTGGTGGAGGAAGGGCCCTTGGCAAGGCAGAAAGTCTGAGTAGACGACCATGGCTTCACTGAATTAATGAGATTGAGGTCAGGTTGGGGCTGTCAAAAAGACTTGAAGTGGAAGGTTCCTTCCTAAAGAAGGAAGGGCCTCAAATCTATGTGAGTGCCCATCACAAGTTGGACCTCCACAGGAGGGGTCTATAAGACCCTTAAGAAGACAGGAGCCAAAGACTAAATTAGAGTTGAGTGGTGATTTAAGTCCCCTTGTAGCAGTCTAATCTGGGGCCAATTTGATTAAGAGTGTAGGGGTGGAGTCTAGACTGTCAATCTGGAGATAGTCAATGAGATCTTTGTGTGAGCATGGCTTTCTCCTGAGAATTCTGGGAAATCTCATAGTATTTCCTCTTGGAGGTGAGATAATCGTGATTCAGTCATTGGGAGACATTGCAGCTGATAAGACAACATGGCTGCATGCTGATAGATCCTGAACCCTGGAAACTGAAGGAGCCACAGAAGCCACATGGGCTTACCCTGATGGAACCAGACCTCTGAAGCTGGAAAAGTCACATGGAAACCCTTACCAGTGCTGAGATGCTTGAGAGACCCCTGCCAGTGCTGAGATGCTTCTACTACCACTGGATATACAAGACTCTCTACCCACTGGCCTGTGATTGTCCTAGCATTATTGCATGTGCTTTGTGAGTCTGAAGAGGACTTGTGGATTGGTATCAGACATGTGGCCTAACATCAGACATATGGACTTGAACTGGACTGGGTTGGGATGCTTTCTCAATGTTCTATTCCTCTGTACATAACCCTCTTCCTTATATACACATGCATGTTTATGGATTTGTTTCTCTAGTCTACCCTGCTTCACACACCCCCTTCAAAAAAAGAAAAAGGAAAGAGATAGATAAAAAAAAAAAAGAGGAGCCCTTGTTATTCGCTGGGCTGAGAACCACAAAGCAGACAGTTTGAAAACCACCAACCACTCTTTGGGAGAAAGAGGGGGATTTCTACTCCCGGAAATATTTACATTGTCAGAAACTCACAGGTCCAGTTCTAGCTTATCCAACAGGGTTGCTGTGAGCAAGCAGTAAGTTTTTTGCTTGGTTATTTTTCTTGCGAGGCTTCAATTGAGACCTCTGCTGCTGGGGAAACAGTGCGTGCAGGTCAGCAAGTACATGCTTTGCTCATTGGTGGTGTTTTCAGAGCTTATGAGCGGGGAAGCCTAGGTGAGGTGGGGAGGGTAGTTAGCCATGGGTAGTTTAATTGGCTCAATCCAGTTTCCCTGCCAATTATACTATGACACAGACTCTCAAGTGGAAGCCCATCAGTGACCTGCTCATAAAGACATTCGGGGAAAACCTCTGTGGGGAGGCAGTGTTGATTCAGTCCCACATCACCGTGGCCCTTCATACAGCAGAGGGAAACACGGCCTGTCCTCACAATTGTTGTTCTGGGGGATCCCATTGTCGCTGCCACTGTCACTCCATCTCCTTAAAACAGAACAAAACAAGCAGAACAAACACACTGCCGGCGGTCAACTCTGACTCGGAGCAAGTCTGTAGCATGGCGTCGAGTTGGCCCTGTAGGTTTCTAAAACTGCAGGTCATTAATCTTATCTTTCTCCTCCAAAGCATCTGGTGGTTTTGAACTACTGACTTCAGGGTTGGAGCCCAACAAGTAACCCATTAGGCCACCATCTAATCCCAAATTCTCAGTTTCTCAGATCCTCTACTCTTTACAATCATTTTTCAGCTCCTCTAGGGAAAAGCCTGAGGAGCTCGGGTGGTATAGTGACTTACACATTGGGCTGCCAGCCACGAGGTCAGAAGTTTGAAACCACCAGTCACTCTATGGGAGAAAGATGAGGCTTTGTGCTCCCATACGTTTTACAGTCTCAGCCACACACCCTCTCCCACCCTGAGGGCGGTTCTACTGTGTCCTGAGGCAGAATCCACTCAACGCAATGAGAAGAGAAAACCTGGAGGAGGTTTTTGTTAAAGTCTCATTACAATCTGAATCAAAACAAGCAATATAAGTATTAAAATAGTGTTAAAATATTTGTGTGATTCAATGTGTGAGGACACTCTGTGATATGAAAGAAAAGAGATTGAGATTCATTCCGGCTGTCTCTCTTATTCTGCCCAGGAAGTTCCCTCAAGTACGATTTGTTACGAGCTTATTACTGCTCTGAGTCTTAGCCGTGGAGTCTGGCTGAACTGTCTCTCGAGTCTTCAGTGCAGCGTTCCCCAGCAGCTGTCCTAATGCTTCCCCTCTGCCCATGCAGATTTCTAAGTATTGGTGAAACGACAGCTTCTAGTTAAGGAAACAAGCTTGAAGTATTCTGAGCACAGGACAGTCGTCTGCAGAGCAGGAGCGACGAGGAGGAGTTAAAACACAGTGCCACAGCAAATGAGTGTCTCCTGCTTTCCCTGCTAAGCGTCTTCTTGGACAATCCAGGGAAAACGACTTCTGCTCACTTCCAGAAGTGACCTGCCTGCATTCCAGCTACTCGCTGCACAATCAATCCTTTCTGTCCACAGAAAGGCCAGGATTCATGCTGGCGTTTGCACAGTGCATTGAGTGCCGTGTTGACCTGCTCCCCACGCCCTTGCACCCACACCCAGAAAGAAAGAGAGGCAGGGGAAGGCAGTTTGGTCGCAATCGCTGCCAGTCAGGCCAGGCTGCCTGGCCTCTGGGCTGCTTGTCTGGCCATGTATAATCTTAACGCTGGGGACATTTTTGCATATCTGCAGTATTTTATAAGCTATAGTAACTCAAAACAAGGATTAGACATTCTCTAGAGGAGAAGGAGTCAACACAATGATTATAATGAAAGACCAGAATGTGTCGAATGCCTTTGGTGTTTCATCATAACACAGCTAAAACATTTTGAGACTCTTCCTCTTTTTTCCACTTTCTTCTATTCAGTTGATTTATTGTCCATAAAAGAAAACTATTCCTTTGCTGCAAGCCCATATAGATTCATAGCAGTGTATCTGTAGTAACACCTGAGAGAAGTAGATACATTTAAAGATCAGGATTGCTATCTTTCACAGCTTTCTTAAAAAAAAAATCTCGTTATATTTATTAAGTTGACTATCTTGGAAAACCTATGAAATGAGTGAGTAATGCCTCAATCAGTTTTTAATATCTCTAAGGCACCATTGTATTTGTGATGTCACTGGGACTGCAGGACTGGCTGCATGATTTGCCAGGCACAGTGTGAAAGGGAAGATGCAAGTGTCCCAGATGGTAACTTCTTTTGGGAGGAGAAAGCCCCATCTTTCTCCAGCTGATGGTTTCAAACTGCTAATCTTGTGGATTGCAGCCCAACTCAGAACCACTACACCACCAGGACTCCATCAAAATTACTTTGCAACGTAGTCATGGATGGAATATTGCAATGTTATTGATATCATAGGATTGCAGAGTTGGGAAGAAGGTGTATTGAAATGTGTACAGTGGACAGAAATGGTTACTTCCCAGCAGAATGAGCATTTAAAGATGGGGAAAATAAGGACCCAGGTCATTGGTCATCCATGCCTGTGTGTTCTAGAACACGTGGGTGGACTGGAAGGGGGATGCAGTGAAAAACAGCAAGTCACAAATGATGTGGGCTTTGTGCGAGGAAAAGAGAATTGTCAGGTCATGCCCACCCTCAAGATGTGTAATCAGACTCAGCTTCATGGGAACAAGCAGCTGCCACCAGGTTAGTCACTGGTGTCCCAGGGTCCTGGGAGCATTCGGTGCCACTTCCAGGTGGAGATATTGACTTAGTCTGACTCCCCTCAGGATCAGGTGCTTGCTGCACTTTGCAAGAATTTAGTCATTGGCAACGCTAACATTCTGGCCTTGAAACTCTTGGAAACGTCCAGTTCAAACATAAAATCGCTTGCCCATTCCCTGTGGTGTTTGAATATAAATAAGACATTTGGTAGGAGGTGAACACATGGTGTCAGGAGGACAATGGAAACCCATGCTGTCTCTTACTTAATTGGACTATTTTGGAGGGAAGGCATTTTCTTTGAATGGACATGGGGATGACTTTAAATGATAGGATGCCACAAGGAAAACATCCCGTGCTGTCATAGATTATGCCCCATACAGTGTGCCTTAAGTGTTTGTAGATGGTACCACTCTGGCATCTTCTAGGTGGCACCGATTTTCCCAAAGGTTTTCTAATACTGCTAAAAATACTGGAGTTTATGCACAAAGCCCTGAACTCATTCATATTTGTTTGAAAAAGAAATCTAATGTTTTTGAGGATCTCTGGTTTAAATAAGGAGACCTGGTGGTGCTGTCGGGTGAACTTTGGGCTAACAGCAAGATCCGCAGTGGGAGCCCACCGGGTGCTCTGAGAAAGAAAGATGAGGCCACCTTGCTCCTATAAAGATTTATATCTTCAGAAAGATTTATGCCCTCAAACAATCCAGGCCATTGGGTAGGGCTAGCAGGGCAGGATCTACCCCGATGGCTAGTTTGTTCTTCCCAGAACACCTGCCCTGCTCACCTACACTGAAGACCACAAGGGCACATAAGCAGACCTTGAAGGTTTCCCACCTGCCTGGCTCCTGCCCTACGTGGGACCCATTTGTGCAGTCTTAGCAAAAGGGGCGCACACTGAGCTGAAGTCTTAGACTAGGGGATGCTGGGAGGCTCCTGGACCAAGCTGGGCTGACCAGACTTTGATTTTTCACTTCCTAGTAAGCAAATGGGACAAGGATAAAGCTGCCCATTCCTATAAAGAGTTTACACCCTCAGAAATCCTATACAAAATCATTAGGAGTTGGGATTGACCCAATGGCAGTGGATTTTGATTTTAGTTCAAATGTTTGCTTTTAACATTGTATGCAGTTTGCCCTTTTACCTCTTTGGTGTTAGCAATGATTTTTTTTTTTTTTTGGCATCACTGTCTTCTGGCTGTGGGAGTAGGAGGCCCAGTGCTCCTGTGGAGCCACTGCTAGAATTGAACCTCCATCCCAGTGGGCTGCAGTCCCATGCACAACCACTATGCCACCGGGGCTCAGCCTGGAGTTAGCGTTGAATGAAGTCCTCCCAACAACATTCGAGCTGTGCAGATTACGAAGGAGTAAGTCCTATAGAAAATTTCAAATCTAGGAAATTCATTGTTCACTATTGGACCTCAAAAGTAAACAAACAAATCAAAGAAGTTGAAGACTTGCCCAAATATTGAAGGTACCTTGGACTTTTTCAGCCCCTCACCCCAAATGTTGTTCCCCACCTTGTTTAATAGAATGTTTGTGGTATTTAATAATAATGAATGCCAGTATCCTAGAATACAGCAATCCTACAAACTAATCATACCAATTGCACAAGTTCAAGTGGAAGCTCAAGGAAATTTAAACCAGTCCATGAGAGCCATAGTATGATGTCGATTATATTTAGAGACCATCTAGCTCAAGAATAGATTTGACAACACATGCGACTGAAGACCTGGCGACTTGTGGGATGACATTAAGGATATCATCCATGAAGAAAGTGGATGGTCATTTAAAAGGCCTAAGAGAAAGAAAAAGACCATTGTGGGTGCCAGAAGAGATTCTGAAATTTGTTTTTGAACATACGTGAATAGAAGAAGTAATGAAGAGTTGTACGGGAGATTTCAAAGGACAGCACGGGAAGACAAACAAGTATCAAAATGAAATAAACAAACAACTGATGTAAAAAAAAATCAAAAAGTAAGAAGATGCTCAACATTTCCCAGATGAAACAGCCGAAGGAAAGATGCAAACTTCAAGCTGGGATCCTGATGAATTCTCTGGGCAAAATTGGAACGATTCAGGAAGCCTCAAAAGATAGAACAAATGCCCCCAGTAATTGATCAACATCGAACGATTTCAGGAGGTAGTATAATGAGCAAGAATGGATGGCAGTGAAGGACAAGAGACAAGTGGTACTGAGGACACTAGCAAAAGACAGGGCCCTGGGAATTGACCTATCAGTCAAGGCGTTACAACACAGAGATGCAGGCTGGAAACATCCACTCCTCTCTGCCAAGAAATGTGGCAGACAGCTACGTGTCCAATTGACTGAAATGCATCCAGATTTTTGCTTATCACCAAGACAGAGAATTCTGCAGAAGACACAAATTATCACATAATATTATCTTATGCAAGTAAAATGCTGAAAATAATCAAAACAAACAAACAACAAAGAAACCCCAACAATTGCAGTAGTACTCCCACATGGAACTGACAGAAATTCAAGCCAGATTCAGAAGAGGTTGGAGAATAAGGTCTATCATTGCTAACATCAGATGCATTTTGGCTAAAAGCAGAGAATGCAAGAGAGATGCTTACAGACATTTCAGTGACGATGTAAAGACACTAACTTGGTGGGTCATAGAAATTATGGGTCATATTCTGAGTAATGAAAATTCCAGAACCTTGAATTGTGCTCCTGCAGAACCTGTACGTAGCTCAAGAGAAGGACAAGGGGATACTGTATGCTTTCCAATCAAGAAAGATATACACCAAGGCTATCCTTCCATCTATGTATTCACTGTTTAGGCTGAGAAAATTATCTGACAAAATAGACAATATGAAGAAGAATGTAGCATCACAATTGGAGGAAGACTCATTCACAACCTGTATTATGCTGGTACGGCTCTGCTGGTGCAGTGGTTACAAGGTGGGCTGCCCACCACAAGGTCAGTTGTTCAAAAGCACTAGCCACTCTGGGAGAAACGTGGGGCTTTCTACTTCCATCTTTGAGGACTAAGGTGCTCCTGCCCCAAGTCTTGGCATTTTCAATAGTCACATAGGTGTTCAAAAATGGACAATTATTACAGAAGACCGAAAAAGAACTGATTCCTTTGGATTATGTTGTTGGTGAAGAATATTATAGACCAGGAACTGCCAGAAGAAGAAACAAATGTGTCTTAGCAGAAGCTCTTTAGAAGCAAGGATGTCAAGGCTTTGTCTCAGATATTTTGGTTACGTTATGAGAGGAATGAGTCCCTGAGAAAAGAGAGGATGTTGGGTAAAACAGAGGACTAATGAAAAAAAGGAAGACTTGGATGGGTTGAGATCGTAGAAGAAACCAGGGCCTCAAGTATAGTATGGGCTGAGAGGATGGTGTGGGAGCAGGTAGCGGAGCATCTGTTGTACAGAGGATGGCAGTGAGCCACAATCAACCCAGTGGCATCTGATGACAACAACATGCAGAGTTAATGAAGGGACTTACCTTGGTAATTGCTGTGATGAAAGAAATAGCAAGCTCATCTGAGACCAAATGGCTAATTCTTTATTCTTCAAGATTTGCTGAGCCCTGGCTGGCTACGTGCTGGAACACTTGATCTTATGAGGGATAGTACTCTGTGTGTCCCTTGTTCCCACACAAAGATGCTGCACTGTATTTTGTGTATGCTTCCTCCATGGCGATAACAAGATGTAGTAAATATATATATATAATGTATATATATAATGGCACTTTATAGCCCTGGATTAGCAGTCTAGCCTCACTGCATGGCCAGTGGTGTGATCTTTGGCAGCTGACAACCCTTTGAAAGTTCACTTTCCACATTAGCACAGGATCATGGATGACCCGTCTCATTTAGCTTTGTCAATGTTAAATAAATGTGAGTGGTCTCGTACAGAGTCTAGCTCACTGTAGCACAGAAGACAAGCAGATCTCACCCCCTGGACTGGTTGGTGGTTTGAACTGTTGAGCCTGGATGAACAGTCCAGGGCTTCTCGGACCATTGTAGGTACGGAAAAAATATGAACGCGTTCCCCTTTCTGCTTACTTTGCTTCTGTGGGCATTATCCCACATTTCTCAAAAAATAGACACCACTGAGAGCCTGGAACAGTTCAGCAGGAAGTTGGGAAAAGACAGAATTGTGGTTAAAGCAAAGGGAAGACAGGGACTGGGGGCGTTTCCCAGGAGCAATTGAGCCCCTCTCTGACAATCTGTTCATGCCAAGATTGAACTGATGCAAAAACCAAGCTCATCTAGACCATAGCTGGGGATAGCAATTTTGAAGCTAGACTGCTTGGATAAGAATCCAAATGCCACTTGCACAGTGGTGTGAGCTTGGACAAATTGCTGCCCCTCTTTGAGACCCCCTTTCCTAGCACCTTTTCACACTAGTAAAATCAAGAGAATTGTAACACCAGTCTTACCATTGCTTTATGTGTCTATTGCATACAAGAACCAAGCAACGATTAGTTTTTATTTTTCTTCTAGTTACATTTATATTCAGTATAATAAAATTGTCAGGTCTACTTGGTTTTATTATATAAAACTGAGCTGAGGAGAAAACACGAATTATTTTTTTCTTGCCGGGCAATTCCTCTAGAGATATTTTGGAGAGTTAGGGCTTGGCCCAAGGTATACAACATCAGTAGCAAGAGTGGGAATCAAATCCAAGATGAAGTTCGAATAATTCGGTCAGTTTTCCCAGCCACCCATTTATCCACCTTCTAGACTGAATGGAGCAGGGGGCCATGGCGGGAGAACACTGGCTGGAGAGCGCTTACAAGTCTCCAATAGCCAGTGTTACCCGTAAACATGTCCTGTTTTTATGGTTTTAGTTGATGTACAAAAAGCAGAACTAGCTTTATTTTCCACATTATGTCTATTGCTGACTCAGGGCACAAAGAAGAACAAATTGTGTAATTCGAGTTGAGAGGAATCATTTTTGCAGTTCTTCTTTAAAAAAAAAAAGAATCCTCACATACCGAGCCAAAGCTTGCCTAGAGATCTGTGTGCTCGGCTCCCATTGACGTCATTTGGAAGTTGTGTGGGCAGAAATTGGCCGACTTCCTCCAGCAAGTCTTTTGAAAACTGAACATACTGGGGGAAAAAATGCATCCTTTTCATCTCAAACTACAGTAAGGAGAGCAGCACCAAACACCATTACCCTGTTTACATCTAAATAAACACCTGCCGAGCTCAGAGAGAGACATTGCAGAATAAACCATTTCGTGTCCACTTAAGGGAACGATGACACCCTCTTTATCTGGAAAGGGGATCACTGGGCGCTACAGTGGGTCATGGATTGGATGCTTTCCCTTCTCCAAATATGTGGGAACTTGGCCAGCAGTGAGAGTCCTAGGATAGTGTGACTGCCCTCTCCATTTTGTGGGCTCACCTCCATTTTGTGAAGGTTGGTAAATCCTAACTTTTCTATGCCAATGAAAGGAGCCCTGGTATCAGAGTGGAATCGATTTATTGGCTGTGTGCATGTGTGTGTGTGTGTGTGTGTGTGTGTGTGTTAATTTGTGTGTAACAGACTCTCGCTGGGGGTGTTTCTTGAGTTTCACTCTTGAGTCATCCCTTTCTTATGTCACACCCTTCCTTAAACTGGACCCAGACTCATGTCACACCCTTGCTAGTCACACTTTCTGTCTTACAAGATAAAAAAGGGAGATGGAAGCGAGGGTCTCACTGCTCTCAAGAAAGAAGAGCCAGGAGGGGAGCAAAGCCTTTGGGGCCATCAACCTGGGAGCACATTGCTCTCAGGAGACATGGTGACATCCAAGGACCAGCAGGCCCCCAGATGTGGAGAGGAGACAAAGCCCTTCCTGTGAAATCGGCGCCCTGAATTTGAACTCCTTGCCTCCTCAACAATGAGACAATACATTTCTGTTTGTTAAAGCCAACCATGTAGAGTCCTTCTCTTTCTTTTATCACATAACTCAGACACGATGGAAATGGCTTTCAAGAAGGTCTGGTTCAATTTTTCCATTTTTGAGGTATGGACACAGAAACTGAGATCCAGAACCCTCAAAGATAGCACTTGAACCTAGGACCTTTGCTCTCTCTTTCCTTCCCCTTTCAAGGCAATAGAATGCATCCTGAAAATGTGTCTTGCAATTTTTCTCTCTTCATATAATTCCCATCACCCAAGCGACTGGCCATGAAAACAATGAGGTTTCAGCACTGCAGAAGCTCCCAAGTTGCCATTGAGACAATGGACTGAGCTTTCTTTATTGACACTGTGGCTGGGAACAGGTTCTCTCTGGAGGTGTGCTCTTGGGTATGAAGTTTGAACTTGACCCTTTTTTGGGGGGCGGGGTGGGGGGGCATCACTGCTTGACCCTTTCTTTCCCAGAAGCCTTCTGGGGTCTCTGCACCTGACTTCCCAGCATGCATCAAGGCGGCTGCTGGGGGAAGGGAAGGAAGAGGTACTTTCCTTCTCCTGGTAGTTCCCCACGCGTTTCAGAGTGTTTCCTCTTGCAAGGACAGGCTCTTGACCCACTCATTCATTTATTCAAAATGTGTATAGAACTTCTAGAACTTCTTCTATCCATGCCTCTGTTACTCCCACCAAATGCTTGGTGTTCGGATGAGGGGGATCATGAAAGGATCCCCCACTCCCGATTTGGTGAACGGTTAAGGAGTGTGTGAAACTGACCCCACTGAAGGGTACCAGCTGCCGAACACAAGGCTGTGCAGAACACAGCGGATGTTTTTCACAAGGCCTGTTACACAGAAAGCAAGAGGAAGAAGCAGGGGCTGGGGGAGCGCTCAAGAGCCATTGGGTGAGCTGTCAAATGGAGATGGAGTGTGTTCCAGTTGAAGGAGAGTAACTGGAAGAGAAGTACTACATACAAGATTAAGTATCCTTCCTTAAGAAAGCACCCTCCATCTTTTTCCCTTGTCCTCCCCCCTCCCAAGAAAAGAAAAGTTACTGACTTAGCAACTCCAGTATGGAGACAACAGGAGCCTTTATTGGCAAACTCTGTCTGTGGAGCATTCGACTTCAAATATCGAACCTCCCATGAGACTCCCATGCTCACTGCCAGGGCTACCCCGTGTCTACTTTTCAGATGGTATTTCTCTGCCATTGTTGTCGGTATCTGTCTTGGAGGAGCCTACAATCACATTTCATTCTTATTTTTGTTGAAATCCTTGTAGGTAGAGCAGTGCTGAAGTAATGTAACCTGGATAAAACATTTCTTTTCTTTTTTCTGGGTCAAGAAGAGACAGGCTCATCGACTGAATAACACATGAGCCAGGCAATGTTGGCAGCCATAAGAGATGCTCTAAAGCATCCGGCTTCTTTCGAGTCCACAAACAGTTCTTCGCCACCTCTGTTCCCCGCTGTCCCAGACCCTCGACCCTAGCAGTGAGTTCAATTCCTGTGTCAGAAGAAAACAGGACTCTTATTTTGATGAAGCGTGAGCCTCCCATTTGAATGCAAAAATCCTTGGCATCTCACAAAATGTGAATTTCATTGTGCTTTCAGTGGAAGTTCCTATCAGTCAATCAATGCCCCTGTGAGCTCAATTATTTTCTGCATAAACTCTTCAGGAACTTAGTGGCATCTTTCTAAGATGTCACCATCCTCTTTGGTTGCATTCTGGTCCCTCTGTTTCTTGTGCTGTCATTCCCTGCCCCTTTATCATCTCTGCTTTGCCGTTGAGAAAGTACCAGTGTGTTGCTCTTTTAAACATGTCTTATCCTTCCCTGGGTGCCACCGTTATGAATAACTTTAGAATCATGTATGGATTTCTTCCAGGGTGACACAGTTCTCTTATTGCATACGAACTTGGCAAAAGCTGACGGGCAGCCCTCACCTGATTGTTCACGCAGAAGATAGGCTGTGCAAACGGTTCATCCAGTCTCACCACAGGTTTGCTGAATTGACCACACAGGGATTTCCCATCTCCACCCTTTCAAAAATATTCAATATAAAGATCTGAGATTGCAATGATTCAGTTTTTTTTTAAAATGAACTACCATGTCTTTTGTGAGAAATATTCCCTAAGAGAAAACTCAAGCCATTAAAAAGAGAGAAAATTTTGGAATTTGGATTGAAATTATGTTTCAAGAGGAGCAGTCTTGCTGGAACCCCTCTGAGTAAGCATGTGCCCCGGATCCATCTACTGTGGAAGCTTCCAAAGGTGCCATTTTCTATGTAAATGAGATCTTCAAGGTGCACTGTATCTTTCACCAGGGTTCAGTGGAGAGTTTAAATGTCTGCCCGATAACCCCTTTGCACCCTTGAGCTCAGCGACTCACGCCAGGTCAAAACAGCAGTTTGAGCATCCTTGGGGAACTCACATGTGGTTCTGTGAGTTTCAGAAACAAACAGAAGTCTGGAGGGGCAGGAGTGGGGCTATTGGGTAGATCTAGGAAGGTTCTCCAAGAAATCCTTGTATGCAGGTAACCCAGGTGACCTTCAAAGAACAAGCAGGTGTCATGTGAGGAAAAATAAAAATTCTCAGCAGGACCTTCCTGGCTTCTTTTCTAACCAGTGCTACTTTCAGTTTTCTTGAAGTTTCTCCCCAATCAGGCCGCATGACCATCCTGTATTCTTAGAGGGCAATATATCATGAATAAGCCTTTCAAATCTCCCAAAATAACGGTTTCTAGAACTTTCTGGGCTCTACCCTGTGCCTTGAATTTAGCTGACTCAGCAGATACCCTTGGACACTACTGTTTGGTTGGACCTCACTCTTTGGAGCATATTAGTAAATCCATGAGTCATCACCAGTGATGATGCATTCCAAAAAATCATCTTCATGAACTTCATCTTGCGGAAAACACTGATGGAAACTTGAGCTCCTTGATTTGGCTGATATCCACACAACATTCTTAGCAACCATTGAGGTGAAACTTTGCTGAGGCCAAGATCACTGCTTCGAATAGACAGTTCCAAGTCATGTGAGACCTGTAGCTATCACATGGATTGTAATTCTATTCTCTCTCTCTCTCTCTCTCTCTCACTCACACACACACACACACACACACACACACACACACACTCTCCTCCCTCCCTCCCTCTGTCTTTCACACATGCTTATATATACACAGACAGAGATTGAAACATACTATGTAGGCTATAATATGGGAAAATAAATGTAAATCAATGGTTATAGTAACAATAATATGGAACCCTGTGTTTCAAGTAGAATCATATAATTTTATTTTAAACTGCGAACTAGTTTAAAATATTTAACAAATTCTCTCTCAAAATGCTACTTGATGTGGAGATAAGGGCATACATGGGTATGGTCAGTATGTGGACCCATTCGCATTTACAAATCTGGAGACGATTTGAGATCTAAAACTTTTCATGCCTTTAGTATTGGTATTTTAGCAGTTCTCATAATCGGTATTATTTTAATCGTGACTTCAGTTAATTTTTGGAAGTAGGTGGGGTATAAATTATGCAGAATATATATATAGATAGATAGATAGATAGACAGTTAAGATTTTCAACTAGAATAGATACCTTTGGTGACAGCCTAAAAGATCTATTTTAAATCATCTTCTGAAAATGTACTTTTAAAAGACTTTAGAACTTGAAGTTAAGTGTTCTCTTTCTATCAGTGACAATGGGGTAATTATTTTTAAGATTAAAAATATATTGTCATTATTAATTCCTGGATAAAGGATCATCAGTTTAATGAGACTGCAATTGTGTGCCTGCTATGTGCTTGTCATAGCAAGCGACAGGATGAGTAAGAGACACCCACCTTATGGGTGTTTACAATTGGTTAAAAGTCTAAAAGAAGGAAGAACAAGTTAAGTGTACAAGTGAATGTCATGCAGGGTCAAAGACAGTCAAGATGAGAGGCAGATAGAGGGGAATTAAGAAAGACTGTACTGAATACAAAGTCAGTGATGAAGATGAACACAAAACACCCATCTGGTTTATATATCTTCAGCTTGTACTAAATCCCCAGGCATCTATACTGTACATTATGCCCAGGAATCTTCAATCAAGGTGATGATAAATATGGGGTTTCTGAGGAGACAAATATTTATGAGAGCAGAAAGTCTTATCTTTCTCTCAAGGAACAGCTAGATGGATGGGTTCAAGTGGTAAACATCATGGTTAGCAACCCAACTCAAAATTATATATTAATATATATTAGTATACAGGTTAATATAATTCGTATACAGGTAGGTAGCTGAACATTTAAAATCTTCTCTTCCATATCTGGAGTGATAATGCAGACTTGATTTTTAGTTAGCATTCTAGATTGTTTCCAGTGATCATTGTATTTGAATAAAATGGAAGAGGTGCAATATAGTCATATGAGTCTATTACCTTATCTGTGCCCATGCTGATGATTCCCAGTGGCAGAGTAGTTGAGTGTTTTACTGCTAATTAAAAGACCAAGGGTTTGACTCCATCGGCTACCTCACTGGAGAAAGATGTGGCGAGGGGCATCCGTAGAGATTTTTCACCCATAAAGATTTCAAATGCTCACGAAGAAAGCAAAAGTTTCATCCCATATACCAGAAGCAAAGGAGAGAGCAAAATGGATGTCAGGAAAGACTCTGGAACTTGCTCTTTAGTGTAGCGTGGAAACAATGACTGGAAGGAACTATTAAGGAAAAGAGCTGTAGAACAAAAATGCAAAGAGCAGTTCAAGAAGACTAAGCACAGTATCATCATGAACACAAGCATAGGTTCCACATGAAACAGCTTGAATTCTTCACAATGGTGGCCATGATTTGTTAGCATGCACACAGTTGCGTGCCATTGCATAGTCAATCCAACAAAGGTACCTCACAAAAGACCTGGAGTTAGAAAACCTACAGGGAAGAACACCCAGCATTTCTGAAGCTGCAAGAACCAAAGAAACAATGCATGCCTTGAATTGCAACACTGAAGCACTCTATGGGCAAAAAAAAAAAAAAAAAATGGAATGATGATGAAAGCATTACAAAGAATATGCAGTCCCTTAACCAGCATTCGACCACATCAGGAGGCAGTGCATGATTAAGAATGGATGGCCCTGAAAGAAGATGCCTAAGCTGTTCTGAAAGCATTGGTAGAAAACAAAGCGTCAGGAATTGACAGAATAACGACTGAGATGTTTCAACCAGCATATGAAATCTCATTTGTCTATGCCAATTCATTTGGCAACAGCTACCTGACCAACTGACTACAGGAAATCCACATTCATGTCTTCCCCTAAGAAAGGCGAGCCAACAGAATGTGGGCCTTCATTACTTTTGCTGCCCTTTCACTTTACCAAGCATGATGGCCTTCTCCAGGGACTGGTTTCTCTTGACAATATATCCAAATATGTAGCATGAAGTCTTGTCCTTCTGGTCTCTAAGGAGCACTCTCACCATACTACTTGCAATACAGATTATTTTATCCTTTTAGCAGTCCATGGTACTTTCAATATTTTTCTCCACCACCGTAATTCAATTGCATCAATTCTTCTTCAGTCTTCCTTATTCAATGTCCAACTTCCACATGTCATGAGGCAATTGAAAACACCACGATTCTGGCCAGGCACATGCTAGCCCTCAAAGAAACATCCTTGCTTTTCAATCCTCCAAAGAGGTCTTGTGCAGCAGATCAACCTAGTGCAATTCAGTTTTTGATATCCTGACTGCTATTTCCATGAGCTTTGAATGCGAACCCAAGTGAAACAAAATCCTTGATGGCTTCAACCTTTCCCCAATTTATCATTATGTTACCTATTGACCCAGTTATGAGGATTTGAGTCTGCATTGATTTGTAATTCATACCGAAGGCCTCTAAATCCATTCCCTCAGTTTTGCTAAGACTTCATTTATATACAACCATAATTACTTCAATGCTCTGAAAAGTTGCCTTGCTTTTCCTAGCATTCTTAATGAGATAAGAGAATTGAATTCTTAACAGATGGTAGAAAAAGATAAAGGGAACTAGCCATTTTACCAGGTGACATACACATTCTTGATCTAGGATTTTATATGCCTTATCCCCACCCAAGGGTCTCATTTCAGTGACTCCCACTCTTTCATATTCTTCTCACTGATTATTTTCATTCATTAGGGGGGAAGGTGAGATTCTCACCCCAAAGTTAAAATGGTTGTTTTTGCCCTGAAATCTAGTTTTTAAATGTAACACAACATACAAGTGAACTTCAAAAAGTTCATGGAAAACTTTCATTATCTTACATTTTTTTGCTTTTAAAAATCATTTTATTGAGGACTTGTACAACTCTTATCACCATCCATGCATCCATCCATTGTATGTCAAGCACATTTGTTCATTTGTTACCATTATCATTCTCAAAACATTTGCTTTCTACTGAAGCCCACCCTTGGTAATAGCTCCTCATTCCCCACCCCCTTCTCTGTTCCCCCCTCCCTCATGAAACCTTGACAATTCCCACTAACTTTCTGAAGCCTCTTCTCGTATAGTGAAGAGCTTGTCAGAGAGATTAAGAAATGTACCTACTCTTTGCCTTATACTGGGAGAAAATAGATTGCTCTTGTAAATACGGCATCAGGTGTGAATACCCTTGGCAGTGCATGCTCAATTTCAAATAGAAAGTTTCCAGGCCATTCACAGATGTATCTACTTATGGAAAGTCAGCCATTGAAAATGCACTGGAGGGAGCTGCCCACCCTACCTGGAGAAAGGTCAAAGCGCTGGGCTGCTACGCTGCTCCAGCTGTGGAATCTGAGTGTCGGGCTGCCGCCATGGCCTATTGCTGGCAAGAAGGGAAGGACCGAATCTTAACTGTGACCAAAGAAGACCATGAAACTCGGAGCAGTGCAGAGCTGGTCACTGATGGCCCCAGTGATTCCTACGAGGAGCACAGACTGATACTGCCAAATGGAGCCTTAACTGGAACTGCCTGTGCTTTGGAGGAATGTCGAACAGCCCTTTAGGGAGAGCAGTTCAAGTCCACCTTCTCCTGCTTCCACCACAACACAGAGGATGTCAAAGGGCAGACTGTGTTGACCAGTCCCGTCCCTTGCAAGAGTGCAGAACTACCCGGACCTCTAGTCCCAGCATGATGACGATGCTGAGGAAGAAAGGAGAAGCCAGATGTGTGAGAGGAAGTAACTCCCACAGAGGCTACTGCAGCCCCAAAGGAGGAGGGCTCAAGTGAAGGAAGGCCAGGGGCCTGCACATTCGCATGAAGATGCGAATCCTTCTCCTTCTCCTTCTCCTTCTGCTCTGTGCACCAGAATGTACAAAATAACTTATTCTGTGAAGTGGTAGTCTTGGTCCCATCGACAGACACATTGTAAAAGCAAGATAAAAACAAACCACGGTGTCCTCTGGTAGACCTGTCTGGAAAGGTAGATTGTGTCCCCTCTCTGATTGCCCAGACTCTTCCCACAGGTAATAATGTGCTGAGTAGTCTCTGCAAGCCAAAGTCACGACCCAGAGGGGAAAATACTCCGATATCCAATTCTATAAACATAAGGGGTTGCCTAGAGTCGGAACTGATTTAACCGTTGAAATGTCCCATCTTCTGTGGAACAGGGCCTTTAAAGTCACGGCACATAGACTTTCAAGAAACTGTGACTCAAGTCTGTTTACAGCAAAAATCTGGTCAATCTTAGAGAGCAGGATAAATAGGAGCTTGGATCAGGTAGTCAGAAAAGGAAAGTAATACCTTTCTAATGCAATTTTTAAATTATCAAATGTGAATAAACACTTCAACTTTTACTAGTTTCTTGGAGAAAGGAGTGGCCAGAGTTAGTTCAGAGTGAATAGAGAAGAAACATCATCCAAAAGAGAATGATATATATATATATATATATAAAACACACAAGCACACGCACATATACCATTGTGAATATATGTGTGTGTATATGTGTGTGTGTGTATATATATATATATATATATATATATATATATATATATAATCACAAAGGGCCCTGGTGGTACAGTGAATAAAAACTTGACTTGTAAATTAAAGTAAGGGGCTCAAAACCACTAGCCACTCCTTTGGAGAAAAGACCTTGCCATGGTCTTATGTGCATGCCAAAGTTGGACAACCAATAAAGAAGACAGAAGAAAGATCAATGC
The DNA here is from genome assembly GCA_004026705.1 of Nesogale talazaci. Lineage (NCBI taxonomy): Eukaryota > Metazoa > Chordata > Mammalia > Afrosoricida > Tenrecidae > Nesogale > Nesogale talazaci. The sequence goes on along the minus strand of PVJH01007546.1, from coordinate 1,912 downwards.
CTTCAAATTATGGCACTGACGGAGACTATTGAAAGTGCCACGAATTGCCAGAAGAGCAAATAAATCTGCCTTGGAAGAAATACAGCCAGAACGTTCTGAGACACAAGGACGGAGACTGTGTTATGGACTTCAGTCATGTTGCCAGGAGAGTTCAGTCCCTGGAAAAGAATGCCATTGGGTCAAGGGGCAGGGCCTGGCAAAAGGGGAAGGTCCTTGAGAAGATGGATCGACAGAGTGGCTGCATACGTGAGCTAAAGCATAAGGGCAATTGTGAAGATGGTGCAGGGCCCAGCAACGTTTAATTCTGTCGTACACAGAGTCACTAAGAGTTGACTCGACCCAACAACAATAACCGAGAAAGATGTCAAAATTTCAGCCTAGGACATCTACCCTGATGGGACAGCTCTCCTTTGTCCAATGGAATCACTATGAGTTGGAACTGAGAGGATGAGCCCCTGCAGCAACGACAGGCAACATGGCCATTTTCACATTTACTATGTGTACCTTTTCCTCTCTGCACCTGGAAAGTGTGTGTCTGTGTTTATATTCCCCCTCTCCTGGCCTTTCTGCAAGAAATTCTGGTGGTTTTGTGGGCTAATCACCCTAAGATTAGAGCAGGGTTGCTTACACTTTTTCAGCATGCAAGTCAAAATTGTCTACCAACTACAAAAAATGCAAAACATGTATTTATTTTTATTTATTGCATTTACTAATAAATGCATTGAGAATGCTTTATATGTACAGTGTATGTTTATGTACCTTACATGAGTCCATATTGCACAACACTACACAGTTAACTATGTACATATTTTGTCATTACCTGAGTTTACTCTGATGACTTGCACTGAATGGCGTGAACCAGGGATGCATAGTCCGGACAGTAGCTGACAGTCAGCCTCAAACACACTTCCAAATGATCATCATCATGGTGGAATGGTACTGGGACTTAATGATCTTTCTGTGGGAAAAGTCTGACTCACATAAATAAGTAGAGCTGAATAATACAGTCAAGAAGGTAGCACATTTTCTCATGTTTAGGTACTTTTCCTCTGCAAGTAAGTTCCACAGAACTGTTTATGTGTTCTGGACTTCAGCTGAATGTTGGATTGTAGTTTCAAAAATCTCCCATTCTGTATGAAAGTGATATGTTTTGGTCTTATTACTTGGTCCAGGTCCCCCACTCATCTTTATACCCTTTCTTACAGTTAAGAGAAAATAAACCCGGGTCTAAAAATTGGCGATAACTTAGCTTGTCAGTTTGCTGCACTTAGCACAGTTTTTTGCGCCTGTGTCTGACACCTAAGATTGAATCTGCTTGGCTGCACTGTATATCAAGTAAGTGAGGGGATTGATGATAGGCTTACATCTATTTTTTAAAATTTTATTGGGAGCTCTTACAGCTACTACAACATTCAGTACATCATTTGTATCAAGCACATTTGCACACATGTTTCCACATACATTTCCCAACATTTTCCACTTGAGCCCTTGGTACAAGCTCCTCTTTAAAAAAAAAACAAAAAAACCCTCCCCTTTATCCTCCCCCCCTTTCTTAATGAATCAATTTATTGGGGGGCCCATACAACTCCCATCACAATCCCTAACAACATCAGTTGTCTGCAGGCCCCTTTTACACACCCATTGCCACCATCACTCTCAAAACATTCTCCCTCCCTCCAGGCCCCCATTATCAGCTCCCTATATTACCCTTCCTCCCACCTTTCCCCTTGAACCCTTAGTAATTTACAAATTATTTTTTAATCCTGTACACTGTACAATGTGTCCCAACACTCACTTCCCTGTTAAATGTGTTCCAACACTCACTTCCCTGTTGTCCGTGCCCCAGAGAGGAGGCTACGTGTAGATCCCTGAAGTTGGTTCTCCCTTACTATTCCTCCATCCCTCCACCCTC
>PVJH01007545.1:0-92080 GCA_004026705.1 Nesogale talazaci | reverse complement strand
GCTTCTGGGATATACATCTCTTGAGCTGGGGACTGTTGGACTCTGTTATCTGGCTGACTGTTGGAGACAGTTGGTGACTGTTGGTGACTGTTGCTCTGCCATTTGCGGCCTGTAACCAGATAGCCTGGATTGCTCTACAGAGGACTATTCAGCGGCCCTCAAGGATTGAAGCACTGCTAGTCTTGTAGTTGCCTCACGCAAGTGAGTTGGACTGAACAATCTGTATTGCTTTATAGTTAACTTTCTCTTTTTATTTTATATATCTTAAGTGAGTTGCACCGAGCAATCTGTATTGCCTTATAGTTAAGTTGTTATCTTTTTATCTTATCTATCTTTCTCAGTATATAAACATATAAAAAGGCATTACTAGTGTCCTGAATTTTATTTCTCTAGAAGAACCCTGTCTGACACAAGAGCTGTGCTGTAGAGTCGGTTCAGCTTCCCAGCGATTCCATGTGCGTCAGAAGAGGGGGCTTCTCGGTGGCTCAGAGGTTACGAGTTAGGCTGCCGACAGCAAGGCCAGCAGCTGAAACCACCAGGCGGAGGAAAAGGAGGCTTTCTGTCCCTGTGAGTGGAGGGAGGTTGTTTTGAGAGTGATGAGGGCAACTAGGGTGCAGATGTGCTCTGCAGACAACTGATGTATGTGTTGATCGTGATGCGACTTGTATGAGCTCCCCAAAAATGATTTATTGAAAAAAAAAGGAGGGGGAAAGAGGAGTTTATATCAAGGGCTGAAGCAGAAATGATTAGGAAGTGAAGCTGGCAGCATATGTACAACTATGCTCGATACAAATGATGTATGGGTTGTTATAAGGGCCGTAAGAGCCCCCAATAAAATCATTGGGGAAAAGAGTTAACAGTCTTGGAAACCCACGAGGGCAGTTCCACACTGACCTGTAGCTACTGTGAGTCTGGATAGACTTGAAGGCAGCGAGATTTTGCGTGTGTGTTAGAGTAGTGTCTATCCATGGAGTTTTCAAGGATTGATGTCTTCTTTTAAAAACAGTAGATACGGCTGAGCCCCGGTGGCACAGAGATTGTGTGTGGGACTGCGGCCCACTGGGCTGGTGGTTCAAATCCAGCAGCAGCTCTCCAGGAGCAAGGCTGGGTCTCCTACTCCCACCAGAGGACATTGATGACCCCCCTCCAAAAAAAAAAAAACCCAATAGATCACCAGGCCTTTTGTATTAGGTGTTTCTCAGTAGACTTGAACCTGTGACTTCTCAGTTAACATCCAAGAGCACAAAATGCTGGTGAAACCCCAACTCATAGCCCCCCTTTGGACTGAGCAGGACTCCCCCTTTTGGTTTCAGAAACTATTAGAGGAGTAGACAACCCTCTCCCTTGTGCAGCAGCTGGCGGACTGGAACCACTGACTTGTTCAGCAGCTCCAGACTTAACCCCTGACACCAGAGTGCCTTTGGGATTGCAAGACCATTAACTCTGAAAATAAAATCACTTCATAGTTTCCCACAACACTTGTTCTTCATAGTGGTCTTTCCCCATTCAGTCTGCTACAACAGACCGAGGTTAAGCTGGCCTCATTGACTTAAGAGGAAACATTGACTTTGGCTTCTGGTTATTTTCATTGAAAATAGTGATTTCTGAGCATTACATTAGTGTTAACTGCAAGGTTAGCAGTTTGAAACCACCAACCACTCCAAAGAAGAAAAACAAGGTTTTCTCTTCCTGTAAAGAGTTACACTCCGTGTTTCTTTCAAAAACCATTACAATATGTAGCTATAAATTGATTCAACCATTTCCATTCCCCCCATTGTCACTATGAATGTAAACTCCAAGAAATGAAGGACGGTGTCTTCCTCCTTCCCCCCATCCCCCACCTCTGGTATCACAAAGAGCTAACATACTGCTTCCCATTTAGTAGATGTACAAACTATTTTTTTTTTTTATTGAATTGATTCAGGGTCAACAATCCTAGTTTTTTTGTAGAGGACATACTTTTGAATGCAGGAACTAAAAAGGGCCAGTTTTAAGAAATTCTGGGGAGCATTGTTGAGTTGAAAATATCAAAGGGTGGAACTGCCCCTGGAATTATCTGGCCAGCCCTGTCTTGCCTCAGAGTACATGGTTGCAAACTGGTATCATTATTCTTTCTGTCATTTCACCTGGTAGTTGTTTAAGTAGTGGAGTCGCTGGTAATTTCAAAATTAAAGATATATGAAAATCTTTGTCCCAAAGCAAGCAAATTCTCTTGGATTAGCAGTAGTGTACTTAGTTGTTGCACATGTTGACCTAATTATTCCTCATCTTAGAGGTTGGGCGTGGGTCCAAAAACAGGTGGGTGGCAAAATGAACTGCCACCAGATGGCAGCAAAGAGTTGTTTCCTTCTTGCAGTATTAGCTTTTAACTTTGCCCCCATGTATGGGTACAAGCTTTTTTTCTTTTCTCAGGCACACCAAAAGCATTGATGCATTTTCCCACTTGGTATCTATCTGTTTACTTCAAGTACCATCAGTTAATGAGTAACTATAAGAAGATATACATGCTGGATTATGAGATATCTTCAGAAAAAGCATTCAAAAGTTAAAAATGTATTTTATATATCTAAAGGTTTTCCTTCTCTAAGAGATCATTTTTCTCTTGAACACTCACAGAATAAACACAGGTGATATATAAACCAAATGATAAAATGCAGAGATTTATGTTTGAAAATGAATTAATTCACCTAATCATAATTTGACTCAAAGGGAAAAAAGAAAGAGAAAAAATATGTACCGTGCTCCACTAAGTGTACTCAGAAATACTGCCCAAGACCTGTGCAAGTGCATGGATGATTGTGATCCATTTCGGGATCCCTGTGTGGTGCTACAGATGGTGAAGCGCTTGACTCCCAGCTGAACGGTGGGCAGTTCCAAGCCAGCCACAAGTGACTCAGGAGACCCAACATGGGGAACTTCTCAAGAATGGTTGCAGTCTTTAACACTATGGAGCAATTCTCTTCTGCACTCAATGACCTGTTTAAAATCACAATCAACTCAATTGCAACTGATATAAAAAACAATAGGATGATTTTGTCTCTTTGTGAGGACACAGGAAGGAGGGAAGGGGGTGGGGGCATACTTTGAAATAGCACAGTGCAACACTATTATAACATCCTTAAGGCAAGGGCAAAGTTCCCTACAAGCTAGGTAGACCCACGCTTACTTTGCTTATGAGTACTCACCTGATGGAGGAGTGTAAATTTTGAAGGAGGCTTTGATTCCTTGGGAAGGTGCCAGACACAGATAAACCAGTCATACTTAGAAGATGTAGGTTTGATGTGACAAAATGTAAACTTGTACACAACAGATTCATAGGCATGCACAAGAAAATGCATGTTTACCTTGCTTATGTGAACTCTCGTGGTATAGTAGATTACATGTTGGGCTGATAAACACAAAGTCAACAATTCAGAACCACCAGCCACTCTGAAGAATACGGATGAAGATTGTAAGGCTTACCATCCAGAGAACAGTGCTACTCTCTCCTGCCTCTGTCACAAGGAGTCAGAAAGCGATGGCAGTGAGTTTTACCCTCCCATAAAGATTTAGAGTCTTGGAAGCGAACAGAAGCAATTTCACCTTGTCCGACAGGATTGGTGTCAGTTGGCCTTGCCTCGAGTTTGGGGTAGAGTGCCTGAATACTGAATACTGAATACTGCCCGAAGCTCACTTGGCTGTACCAGAGGTTGTGTTTGCCAGTAAGCTGAGGGCTTCATGATCCCACCACCGCAACTTCTTTTCCAACAATAGCTACCAGCATTTTCCCTCCTCACTTTCCATCCTAGGCACATAACTCTCCATTCCCCCAGCTCATTCACTTCCATGTTATGTCTTTTTCTTAGGCCAGTGATGGGAACATTCCATCAGTTCTATCTGGTAAACTCTTATTTAGGTGTAAAGACCTATCACAAATGTAACTTCTTATCAAAGAAATAAAACACCTTCTCTTTCATTCAATCTTTCTTAAATTGTACAGAAGCAGAGTTCCTTGCTTGACAGACTATCATTATTGAATAATTATTTACTGGATTGAATGAAGTTCTATAAATAAAAAGCATTGTGGGAACTTTAAATATCTACAAGCATGATGGGGCATGCAAGGATCGCTAAGCTCTGTAGGTTAGATTGGGCACTGCTGTCACAATGCCACTGGCTCAAATCTGCCAACCCCTGCAGGAGAGAGAGAAGAGGACCTATCCCCTTAGAGATTTACTTTCGGACCCCTTCTAGAAACTTCCGATCTAGATCTGTGTGAGTCACAATCAACTTGATGGCTGTGAGTTTGATGGCAAGAGATGAAATCAAATCAAAGACAGTGGGTTTGGGTACAAAGAAAAAGCAATCATGTCGCTGCTCTCAGAAATTCTAGCAAGGTAGAAAGACATTAAATGAGTGTTTGCTAATACAATTAATATGATGAAGACATAAATTATTAAAGAAGCATGTCGTTAACATACATGTGGGAATGTAAGTGGCCAAATTCTCTATTCTCATAATCATGGAGTCTGGAAGGCAGACTCTGGTGGGAGAAGTCTCTCGGGATTATGACCTAAAATAACTCTTACTACACATTCTCTTTCCTGAAAAAATCCCTACTATCATCTCCCATACAGGACCTGCCATAAAAGATGCGCCTGACTGTTCACTAGAGACTTGGAGGTTATCTGCAGGGAGAAGCACTCTGATTCTATTGCCTACCCCACCCGAAAGAAAGAGTAGCTGACCCCTTCTCACTTCTCCTTCTGAGACTGATCATTGAAGATTCCCCTAGGAAGGGCCCAAGGCCATATGAGGTTAGGCTGTTTGACTAATTCTAGTGCCAATTAGTCTATTATCCCTTCACTTTATTATACGTACACTCTGTTATGCATATGCCTGTTGAAAGATTTGTAAGCCCCATGATGATAGGGACCCAATGAAAAATATATCCATTCTCCTCATTCCAGCAGTAGCAGAAATGCCTGTGCCTGCTTTCTGTCTTATTTTCCATTGCAGAGAGACTCACTTAGGGACCCAGTGGGTGGGTTTGTGGGGCTGGAACCACATATGTAGGCCATTCTGAGGAAGAAGCCAATATCAGGAGCATTAATAGTTCAGTAGACGAGGAGAGAGAAGGGAGACAAGTTCTAGAGGCAGTGGAAACAGCACGGGGAAAATCTATGTGATTAGAAGACGTCATAGTTTAGTGCAAGGACTCACAAGAATTACACGATGACTGAAACCGAGTAGAGGGGGAAATGACCTTCAAATGAGTTTAGAGGGGTTGGCAGGGCTGTTCCTTCAGGCGACTGTGTATATTGGAGTTTGCCGTGCAGCTATGAGACATCACCAGCACCTCCAGAAAAGAGAAATAAAAATAATCAGATGTTGTGTTTTGAGCATATTACTCTGATTGGGGAATGTAAGTAGATTTGAGGACGTACAGGGAGATTTTAATAATTATTTAAGAAAGAGGATTTGGTAGATTGGTCCAAGTGTTGAGGAAGAAAAATGGAGCAATTAGAGCATTATTTAAATGACAAATTAGCAAGATTTGATGATTATTTAGTGAAGAATGACGACAGTCCAGAAGGAGATAGGAGAGCTCTACGATGTCTAGGTATACCAGCTGGATGGATTGCGGTGCCCTTTCATAGGGGGCTCAGAGTTGAATAGTTATAGACCTATACCTCTTGTCCTCAAATCCATTGCAACTTGCTGTGACCCTCTAAGACAAGATAGAATTCTCTGACAGAGTTTTCAAAGCTGGAATCTTTACAGAAGCAGGCTACCGCCTTCCCTCTTGTGGAGCCCCTAAAGAGTTTCAGCCACTGGCCTTTTGGTTACTAGTCTAGCCCTTAATCACTACTGCTGAAGACTCATGGCTTTTATATAACTAGGTAGTAAATAGAATTCCGTTAGTCCTCCACTGTTTTGTGTGATGCAGTTAGTAACTCAGTGCAATGCGACCAAACAATCCCCCCTAAAAAAACAGCCCCCAAATAAGACAAGTGAACCCCTACTGCCACTGAGTCAGAGTTGACTCATAGTGATGCCCTGTGGATTTCCGAGACTATAACTGTTCATGGGAAGAGATAGCCCGGTCTTTCTCCTACAGAGCTGCTGGAGGCTCACAGTCCAACATGCAACCACGAGGTCACTAGGCCTCCACCTTACACAACCAGCCCACCTGAAATCACATTCGATATGAGCTGATATAATGACAGATCCAATGGAGAACGAACTCCAAGCTGAAACGGCCTGCTACTGCGTTGTATTTATCTCATGGCAACATTAGAGTCCTGCCTCTGGAGTTCGGAGGTTATAAATCTTTACAGGAGATGACTCTTTCTCCCAAGGAAGGTACCATGGACTGTCAAAAGAACAAACCAATCTGTCTTGGAACAGGTCTGGCCAGAACGCTCCTTAGAACCAAGTCATGGTGAGACTTCATCTCACATGCTTTGGACACAAGAGACCAGTCCCTGGAGAAGGTCAAGTAGAAGTACAGCGGGAAAAGAGGAAGATCTTTGTCAAGATGGATTGACACAAGGGCTGCGACATAGAAACACTTGTGAAGTTGGTGCAGGACTGGGCAGGATCTTCTTCTCTTGTACATAGTCTTTAGGATGGGAGCCCACTCAATGGTGCCCAACAACAATGTCTTTCTTCCAAGGAGTGATTGGTGGCTTTGAACCACCATCCTTTCAATAGGCACTCCAACAGGTATGCGCCATACCCTCAGGATACCTACCTCTAGCACATCCACTCTCAAAATCCATTGATCCAAAAATCCTGGGATTCCAGGAATGTTTGAGTTGTAAACATTTGTGTCATGCTAACGAGGGGACACATTAATCTGGGAAAAATGTCCATAAACAATACTTTTCGCTGCTTTCAAATGCTTCCTATCACTGCCTCCCAAAGGAAACGTTCGCATTTTCACCTCTCCATGCTTTCCGCGCTCTGAGTTCACACTCTTCCTCTGGCATTTTGCATGCGTAATGCTTTCAAGCTTTAAAAAGAGAGTCTCCAAACTGCAGAGATTCTAACTGAAGGTTTTTTATAACTTCTCTTCTTTGTGGAAATCAACTTTTTTTTTAGTGTGAGCTATTTTTAGCACCATTATATGTGTACCTTTTAACCCAATTCTAATTCTCTGCACATGGCAGAGGATCCCTCCGCAGCGCTCTCGGTGAAATCAATCAGGGCTTTCAGGGAAGAGCGTTGTGCGGTGGGGAGGAGAACTGGGTCAGGGGGGGCATTCTCCGTCACACAATGCCACATTCTGCTCCGTCCAGGTGCACAGACAGGGTTAGATGACTACCATTTGGAAAGCACAAAGAGCACCATTCGAGGAGGCCAAACAGCAAGTGCACCTCGGGTTCTGTCAAACCGGCTGCATTGTTGGTTCCTTCCAGAATTTCAATTTCACCCAGGAACAAAGGACAGAGTAAATTTATGGTTTAAAAGTTCTTCTTTTTTTTTTTTTTTGGTTGCTGTTTTAAAGAAAAGCAGCTTTAAATGTTGCCTCTTTACCCACACGTGCTACACAGTTATGTGAGAAGACTGTGAAGTGGCCAGCGTGTAATCTATTTTATACTTACTTTAAGACAGATTTGCTTGTTCTTTTGACAGTCCAGGTTACTCTCAATATTTTGCACTGGGACAACAATTCAAATGTATCGATTCTTCTTTGGTCTTTTTTACCTGCACATGAGACAATGGAAAACACCAGGGCTTGGGTCAGGTGACTCATAGTCTTCAAAGTACCACTTGTGTGTTTCCCAACATTTTAAAGAGGTCCTGCCTGTGCATCAGACTGACCAACTCAATATATCACTTGCTTTCTTGACTGCTGCTTCCATGAGTACGGGTTTTGTATGAATGCAAGGTGAGATTCTTGAGGACTTCCATATCTTCTCTGTTTACCATGGTGTTACCTATTGGTCTTTACATAGAGTTGTAAACCATACAAAATGCTGAAATCCTTTAATGTCATCAGCAAGTGCATCAAGTCCTTTTCACTTTCAGTACATGACACTGTTGTCTGTGTTTTTCAAGTTGTTAATAAGCTTTTCTCCAGTCTTGATGCTACATTCCTCCTCATGTAACCAGCTTCTCTGATTAGCTGCTCAGCCTACTGCTTGAATAAATATGGTAAAAGGGTACGACCTTGTCTCATACCTTGCGTGACTTTAAACCATTCAATAGTCCCTTGTGTTTGGACTAATGTCTTTTCAGTTAATAAACTATCTCAAGGCAATGAGTTCAAAAAATCATTCAGTATCATATAGTCCAATACTCATGTGTTCTTTTGTTCATTTATTTAGTAATTCAAAGTTCTGTTCTACCTATTTCTTCCACTCATACAGTATCCAACTTTTGTGGCACTGATTAAAATGGCTGTAAAGGATTACTGGGCACCACCTAGTTCTTCTGATCTCAGGATAGATGAGGCTATGGTTGATGTGGGCAATTTGTCATGTACATTTGTTTCTTTTTTGAGTATTTGGTTGCCTTCTTTCTATTTTCATGTGGACAAACAAAAGACAACAGTTTTATCTTAAATGACCATTTTCAAACATTTAAGAGTCCAGATATGACTCACCAAGCTGTTTTATGACATATTTTTATGAATATGCATTGTGCCAATTGACTGAGATGTTCCTAAGAACATCTATGGTCCCAGAACTATTGAACTATTATCCTAATCATTAAAATTCAGGAAAGCAGTGACACAGGGATTTTTATATTGTGTCTAAGAACCAAGGCCATTCTTGAAGAATATATCAAAATATATTGTATTAGAAATGATCATTAAAGGAAATATGAATTCCCTTTTGCCTCTTGATTCGGGCCTCTGCAATGTGACTGTGTTGGCTAATGAAACAGAAATATATAGTGCCCTTGGAGGCTTGAAAGGACTTCCACATGTTTCTCACTTGAACTAAAACAAACCCAAACCAGCCTTCTGGAACATAAGAGATCACATGGAGCAGACACAAGGGAGTACAGTCCAATACTTTCTAACCTTTCCAGTTCTTAGGAAACTCTCTTACTTTCCATGGTAATAAAGTCAGCTAACTGTAGTTGACCCAAACCCAGATTCGTGGAATCAGTAATGGATGACCAGATTGCTGAGCCCAACAGATGCATGTAAATCTTCCTCCTACACTCCCTCATGTGAATCTGTAGACATTTGACAGTTTATATGGGACTGGAGAAAAGGATTTACTCAGAATTTAGAAACTATTAGAATCTGAGATCTCAAGGGCTTGGAATACCATTTTGATCAACTATCTAGAATAAAGTCTAATGATAATAGGTAGAGAGATAAAGTGTGTACTTGAATCCATCTCATAGACAGATGAATGAATGCTTACATTTCTCTTGTGGCTACTTACTTAGTCTCTAATTGTGGAGCATTAAAGTGTAACAAAATTGTCACATAGACTCAACTCTAGGGAATCTTTGTATGAAGAACCAAATGAAAGATCCTAGCTTTTCTCTTCTGATTGACCTTGAGGATTTTTGCAAGCAGAAAGTAATAATTCATACATAATATGAAATTTAGAATAAACATTTCACTAGAGAAGCTCATTCATCAGTATATTTAGATTAGTAAAAGAAAACAACAGTGAACTTGGAATGAACCAGTTTTAGAAACATAAAGAAATCAAGAATCAAAAAATATATATGGAATATCAGAGTTCTGTGGGGTATCCATAAGTATATAAACATACACTTAAAGGACTACCAAAAAAAAGGAAATATAGAAGAGAAAGAACAAAACAAATACCCAGGAAGTTTATTGAACTTCCAATAGAATAATCAAAGGCAATCACATGTACACACACCATCATCAAACTGTTAAAAACTGAAGACATGTTCAAAGTCTTGAACAAAATAAGAGAAAAGTGACTCCTCACAGACAAAGGAACATTTAAGAGTGCTAGCAGTTTTCTTATCAGAAATCTTGGGGATCATAAGTTACTGGCATGACATATTCAAAGAGCTGGGAAAAAAAAGAGTGCTCTATGCAGCAAAACTATTGTTCAAACTGATTATGTTAAAATGGTCTGTGATAACCTCCACCAACATCAACCAAGGGAAGGAAGAAAATCACCATGGCATCAGCCCAAAGCTAATCCCCTGAGATAGTAAGAAGTTGGACGTATGCCATTTTTGCAGTTAGTGCCAGGAATAAGAATCATCGTACTAAATCCAGACATGTGGAAGTATGGAACTTTGTTAGTGAAGGCAGGAGGAACATGAGAAATAAAGCTTTTGACTCTTAGTGACATTGGCTGTTAAATATAGTGATGGAAAAGATCATAAGTGATGTTATGTTGCAGTCAAGGAGAGAAAGCTGTACTAGAGTGACCTGGGGAAACATCTTAACCAAGATGACTAATAGGGGGTCAGAGTAACTAAATGGTGAGTGCTATGATTATAGAGAGCTTTTAAACTTACCTTCAGTATAATCTTGATTGAATATGCTACAAAGGGTATTAGGGTTTACTTGGAAAAAACATAGGCTTTGGTTCCTACATGGTACCTTGTGTAGCATATTCAGGCCAAGTTGAAATTCTCTGCCTCACCTAGAACTTTAGGAGTCAGGAAATTCACACTTTAAAAGATATGTAGACCCACTGAGAACTGCTGAGGGAATAGGATATTTGCATTTGAAAGAAAGCCCTGCAGGAAAAAAATATAAAAGATACTTTCTGGCTTTTTGAATTTCCAGCAAGTAGATGTAGCAAGGCAGGAAAAGTTCTTGTTCATTTGATTAAAAAAAAATTCCTTCTATGACTAAAAGTTCAAATGAGCCAGTGAATAGACAGCTTTCAATGCTCCAAGGTGACCACCTGTGTCCACTCAATGAGTGGAAGTAAGGGAAATACATCAATAAGAAATTTAATGAGTTTGGACATGTTCCATTGTTCTAGTTCACAACAGCTCCAGATTGATGAGAAGAGTAAGAATTTCTGGATGGTATGAAGTACAGGGTGATGTGCAGACTCTTGAGTCAATAGACCAGACCGTGACCTGGCCCATGGTGACTACAGGTGTGTGTAAGAGAGAAGGGCCTCGCTGGTCTAGAATGGAGGGAAATGTATGGACTCTAAAGTGTGCAGCTGGTATTCATTTGGCATAGCTTGAATGACAATGGATGAGTTGAGCAGAACTCAGGTGAGTGAGAAAAACATGTTTGTCACCAGGAATTCCTGAACATTATTGCAATGTGATGGTTTCTTCTGGATGGGCATGCTAATGGGTACAGATGTTCAAGATTCCAAATTGAACCTTGTTCAAATCAAGGAACATGCTGGTCTTAGCGTGCCAGTTTATTGGTGTTGTTGCTGTTAGGGTATAACCAGTCAGTTCCACATCATACAGTTGTGACAGACAACAGAACAAATCACTGCTTGATCCTGAGCCGTCATCACAATTGTTATGTCTGAGCCCATTGTGGCAGGCATGGTGTCCATCCATCTCATTGAGGGGCTTCCTCTTTTTCACTACTCTGCTGGGTTACCAAGCATGACATCCTTTTGCCAGGACTAGCTTCCCCTAACACTGCATACAGAGTATGTGGCACAGCGTCACCATCTTCAATTCTGATCATTTGGGCTGAACATCCAAGATGGATTTGTTTGTTCATCTAGCAGTCCATAACCAAATAAAATCACTGCCATCTGGACGATACTGACTCATAGCCATCCTAGAGGACAGGGTAGAACTGCTGACCTTGCAGAACAAAGAGGCCTGCACATTAACTTTATAGAACCCTAACATGGAGGTTAGTTAGTTTTGCCTCCTTATTGGTTTAAACTGTGCTATTTCAGAAGGAGGCAGGAGGAATATCATCAGCATCTAGGAATAAAAAGAGCCAGAAATGGAGCATCTCCCATGGACCCTGAGATATCTGCACTGAACCTCCTCAATCCAGGAGACAAAGAACCGTGATGCCAAAGACATTGAGAGATGGCAGAGGAATAGCTGAGAAATAACACAGCTGAATAGCAGAACCAAGGGCAGGAGACAGATCCCTCAGTTTCCTGGTCTTCAGACCAAGACAGTATCAAGGCTGATGCTATTGGAGCTTCTTTTCTGCCCTACTAATGAAAGTAGAGGAGGTCAGGTCTGCCATTTGTTTAGTAGCAGGAACAGTTAAGGCATTTCCAGATAAACAAAAGCAGAGAGAACTCATTGGAATTAAACTTGCTATAGGAGAAATGCTAACGGGAATTCTTTAGATTAAAAAAGGATATTAGATAGTAACTCAGGTATTAGATATCCACCTGAATAAACAAAAGCAAATTGTTAATGGTAACTAAATAGGTAAAATAACAGAAAGTCTATATTTTTTATTTATAGTCCTGCTCCCGTGATTTAGACACAATTGTATAAAGAAATAATTATAATGCTAGGTGACTGGGATTATGATATGTAAAGATAAAATTCATGTTTTAGGAAAAATGAGAGAAGAAATATAGCTCTTTTGAAGCAAAGTATGAGGCACTATTGAAATTAAAGTGGAATTAATCTATCTAATGGTCAAAATGTTACCACTTCAGGAAGACAATTTGAACAAATATATATCTACAAAAATTGAAAGGAAAATAAAAATCTAACAGAATTTAAGAAAGAAATACATGATTCAACAGTAATTGGAGAAATCAATATCCCACTTATAATATGTTTATAAAAATTATGCTGAAATCAATAAGACATGAACAATGGCTCAAATCTGGTTGGACCAGAGGATGTACACTGGTACAGATAGGAATTGGAAACATGGGGTGTCACAGATGATACCTTTAGGACTAGTGGGGAGAGTGGCGACACTGGGAAGATGGAGGCAGGGGAGGGTAGAAAGGGAGAATCAATTACAAGGATCTACATACAACTTCCTCCCTGGGGTATAGACAACAGGGAAGTGGGTGAAGGGAGACATCAGACAGCATAAGACAAAATTATAATAGTTTATAAATTATCAAGGGCCCATGAGGGAGGGGGAAATGGAGTGGGTGGGAAAAGGTGGAGCCAATACCAGGAGCTTAAGTGGAAAGAAAATGTTTAGGAAATGATGATGGCATCAAAGGTACAAGAGTGCTTTGCATACAATGGATGTATGGATGGATTGTGCTAAGAAATGTATGAGCCCCCAATAAAATTATTCTTAAAATTAAATAAAATAGAAAAGACATAGGCAGCAGTGAGTAGTGTCAAAGATGTGGAGAAATGGTAACTCTCATGCACAGTTCATGGGTTTATAAATTGGTGTAGCAATTTTGGAAATAGTTTGGCAATTTGTCAAAATATTGAACTTATAATCAATATAGAGCTTAGCGATTTTACTTCTAGATCTGTATCTAAGATAAATTAAAACATATGTCTACATAAAAATATGCACAACATTTTCATGGCATCATTATTCAAAATAAGCCCAAAGTGGAAAGAATCCATCATCTAGATGAATAGATAAGCAAAATGTAGTCTGTTCATATAATGGAATATTACTTGGTAAAAAAAGAACTAAGTATTGATATATTCTATAGCAAGGATGAACCTTTAATATATTGTGCTAAGTGAAAGAAACTTGCCACAAAATCCATATGCTACGTTTTTACTTTCACGAAATGTCCAGAACAGGAAAAATCAAAAGGATAGAGAGTCTCAGTCACAGGGCTGGTGAAGAGAGAAGATGAGGATAGGGTTTCTAATGATTATGAAGTACTAAAGAGGTCCTGAACTTAGAGAGGCATACAACTTCATGAACATGTACATTTAAAGATACATATTTTAGTGGTTTAACAGAAGACTTAATGGTTTATTTAGAAAGGAGCATTTTTTAAAGATGTATACATTCTATAGGTCATCGATGACCTCAAAAAGACAATATAGTGAAGGCAGCATGTAAGAAAAAAAAAGTAACGGGTGAAATACAATAAAGCCAAAAATAAAAAAATTAAGACTACTTGCTAATTAACCATTTTACTATGAGGTGCTGAAAGGGTAAAAGAACTACGATTTTGCTCCCAAAAGATTAAAATTATTTTTTATGAAATCAGAATAAGAGAAAGATTAATAATATTATAATAATTGTTATCTTATTACATACCGATAGCAACTAACACTATAAACAAACTTTTTGTATCAACATTTTCAGATTCATTTATCAACACAATTCAGGAAGAGAGCCTAGTTATAACTCCCTGAACTATTCTGTAGCTTGCCAAAAAAAAAAAAAAACTGTTTTTCAAAAAGGCATGTAATAAAAAAAGGCATGTGGTGTGTGGTTAGTATTAAATGTGTTTGACTTAAAGTAGTGTGCTGGAATTTTTAAAATAAATTGTGATGTAAACTGTTTTATTTTAGAGCAATACTGAGGCTAAAAAGTACATGCGTTTGGTATTCAAAAATGAAAAGACTAACATTTTGATTCCAAGGATACTAACATCTCCATAATTATGCTAAAACCTGTGGAATCTTTTGAGGGCATAAGGAATCTACTTTCTATTTATTAGAATGCTTCTATGGAAGCAACAATTCAGATGGGGGAGAGAGATCCTTTTCCTGTTTTAAGTGTCCTAGAAACAAATTCTTCTTGGTCTCCTCGGCTGCCAAGGAACCACTGTCTCAGGAATTTGCTATTTTCTCTCCTTTTCAAAACATGCTCCACTAACCACATCAGTTAACTGCAGATAGATGAATTGCCATTATAACAATTGTGGCATCTGTAATGTTTTCTACGGCAACCAATTTCACAAAATCACAAATATGAAAACTTAAAGAAAACGCATAAAAAGATTTATGATTGCCAGCCTATGTCCCCTGCCAGTTCGGGGCTTGGACAAAGTGCTCAGAGACAAAATGGCTATGGTGATGGGGGGGTGGACTTTTATATCCACTTCCTCTTGTCAAGATGTGATGGTACTGCCCAACTTGCCAAAACAGAGAGTTTTGTCTAGAATATGCTAGCACACTCAATAGGTATCAGAAAAATTTTAGGGGTAGGTTGATTCTTTTGAACTGTATTGAACACGCGTATTTGTCCTCACAGAAACAGACACCTATTCTAGCTGCAGAGCTGTCTTTTACTCTAGGAGTTCTGGTGTAATTGTGGTTAGACTGTTGGGCTGCTAACCACAAGGTGAGTCGTTTGAATCTACCAGTGGCTCCATGGGAGACAGAAAGGGACTGTTTGTGCCGTAAAGTTGTACAATCTCAGGAATTCTATGGAACTGCAGGACTCTGTCCTGTTATGGCACCGTGAATTAGATTTGACTCAACAGTAGTCATTTTATGCTTGTTGTCTCTGCTAGCACCAAGACCCATGAACTTGAAGAATGGCCCATTCACCATTTTGGAATTGTATCCAACATTGTTTCCTACCAAGAAACTTATTTTCTAGGAAAAGAAGCGAGGCAGCATGATGAAGCTTGAGGAATTCTCAGGTTGAATTCACCCTCTGGTCTGCATACAACTGACCTTTACAGAAGACTGGAACATGTTGAAGAGTTGGTCATATTACATCAGAAAGAAAGCAGCTTATGAGGTTAAGAAAGTCTTTTGGAGTATGCATTGCATAGTCTTAACCTAGGACTCATACCCTCAGTTGTCAAAGATATGTTGTACCTAATTATAAAATTGAAGAATGTACTATTTTATGTATGATTAGGGAAAAAAGAAAGGCAATACTATTAAATTATATATGATTTCACACATTGTAAAAAGCAGGCTAATTACAGAGATGTAAAATATAGAAACAGAAAAAGAAAAAGTAGAAAAGGCTTAAAATGCAAGCAATATTGTAAATGATGTATTTCCCCCTTATAGCTACCATACAAAAAAAAAACCCAGACGCAAGTAGGAAAGACAATGTTGCTTTAATCTTCTGTACCAATAGCAGCTTCACAAAAAAAACTCTGCCACTTGGTACTTCTATTAATATCAATTTTTAAAAGCTTAAATGTATTTTGATAAATAGGTCAGTGTGACTAGAGAAACAAATCCAGTGACACTTATGTGTAAGGAAGAACTTTACATCAAAAAGTAATTATATATCAAGAAAACATCGCAGTCCAGCCAACTCAAGTCCGTAAGCCTAAAACAAGTCTAAAAGTCCTTCTTCAGACTCACCCACCCACATGCAGTGATGCAGAAAGCAGGAAGATCATAAGCCAATATGTGCAAAGTTGTGTGAATCTGAGGTCAATGGAAACTTGACAGAGGTCCAGCAGCTTTCAGAGTGGTCAGTAAGCAGGTAAGTAAAGTCAGAGAGGGGGGTGGGGTTCCCAGGGCCCACCTTATGAGAAGGCCATGGAGGTACCCACAGGATGGGACCTGATTGATAGGTTGAATATTACCCCTTCACTTTTTAAAAATCATTTTATTGGGAGCTTGTACAATTCTTATCACAATCCATCCTTCCATCCTTCCATTGTGTCAAGCCCTTTGTACACTTATTGCCACCATCATTTTCAAAACATTTTCTTTCTACTTGAGCCCTTGCTATCAGCTTTTCATTTTCCCCTCCCTGCCTTCCCTACTCTCCCTCCTTTATGAATCCTTGATTATTTGTAAGTTATTGATATTTTTTCATGTCTTACACTGACCATTGTTTTCCTTCACCTATTTTTCTATTGTTCATTTCCCTGGTAGGGGTGTTGTGTATGTGTAGATTATTGTGATAGGTTCCTCCTTTCTCCCCATGTCTTCTCCTTCTCCCCCTTGTACCCCTATTCTCATGATTGATCCTGAGGGGTTAATCTGTCCTGGATTCCTTGTGTTTCCAGCTCTCCTCTGTACCAGTGCACATGCTCTGGTTTAGCCAGATTTGTAGGATAGAATTGGGTCTACAATAGTAGGGGAGGGAGAGGAGGAAGCATTAAAGAACTAGAGGAAAGTGATATGTTTCAACTGCACTCTGACTGGCGCATTTCTTCCTTATGACCCTTCTGTAAGGGGATGTTCAATTGCCTACAAATGAGCTTTGGATCTCCACTCCACACTTCCCCTCATTCACAGTGGTATGATTTTTGTTCTGTGTTTTTAATGCCTGATACCTGGTCCCATGAACCTCTCATGATCACACAGGGTGGTGTAATTCTTCCATGTGGACTTTGTATCTTCTTAGATAGATGGCCGCTTATTTATCTTCAAACCTTTAAGACTCCAGATGCTATATCTTTTGATAGCCAGGCACCATCCATCAGCTTTCTTCACTACATTTGCTAATTCACCCATTTTGTCTTTAGCAGTCATGTCAGAAAGGTGAGCATCATGCAATGCCAGGTTATGAGAACAAAGTGTTCTTGCATAGAGTGTGAACTTGAGTTGAGGCCTAATGTCCCTCTGCTACCTAAATATTAAACCTATAAATAAATGTACATAGATCTATTTCCCTATCATATATAAATATTTTACATATGTACATGCCTGTATTTAGACCTCTATAAATGCCCTTTACCTCCTAGTTCTTCCTTCTACTTCCTCTTACTTTCCTCTTGTCTCACTATCATGTTCAACCATCAGTTGGGATTCAATAATTCCTCTCAGTTACATGACCCTTGATCAAGCCTTACCAAACATCCTATACCCTCCTCTCAATTTTAGATCACGCACTTGTTCCTTTGTCCTTTGTCCCACTTCCTTTCCCCCACTTTCCCCTCTGTCATATCTCCCCTGAAACAGCGGTCCGTTGTTTTCTCCGCCAGAATGTTTATCCTGCCTATCTTACCTAGATAGACATTCAGAGACAATAATTAACACAAAAATATGACAGAGCAAAATAAAGCAACAAAAGAGAATAAAGTAACAACAAAAAACTCAATGACTGAAAAAGAAAAGTCTATACATAGTTCAAGGTCTGTTTGTTGACCTTTAGGTGTGTTTTCTGGTTGAATCTAATGGGATGCCAAAACCTGGCCCCAGAGCCTACTTTTGGTATTCCCCGGGGACTTAATTGCTTTGTTCCCTTTGATGTTCTATTGCATGCTGTTAAGTGTTTCATCTTGGTGTGGTGGGGTCAGATTGGGAACAATTACTGCACTGTATCTCCCATGTTATCCCCCTTAGTGCTTTGGGTCAGTGAGGGACATTGTAACTCGTGGTAGTGGCAGCCCTATGATCCTTTTTGTTCATTGACGGCTCTGAACATGAATATTGTCTTTGGGGCTTGGTGGGCCATGATATGCTCCACTCTCCCTCACCCCCACCCCCTTCATTTGCTCCTCTGTGCTCCTGATCAGACAAGTCCCTCTCCTTGAGCTATAACTTTAGTGCTGTCCTCTGAAATGAATTCTTCTCAGGGGAGGGGGTAGTTTGGGCTATTCATGTAGTTAGTCATGTAGTTGGGATGGGGGCCAACCCCTCCAACCTCTTTATTGATTCCCTGCTTCATGCTGGTATATTGCATTCATCTCTTGGTGGACCAGGTTGAAGTCTGCTTCCTCTTTCCCTGTGGAGTAATAAATAGCACCTTTTCCTTTGGTGAGTTCATGCCCTGTGACCCCATACCCATGTCTTTTTTTATTTCCCCTCATTTTAAGTTGGCAACCACATGTATTCCTGGATTTGATTTGGTTCAGACCATACTACCTGGACCTCACCCCAGGAAAGTGTATATATATATATATATATATATATATATATATATATATATATATAATCAGCAGCTTTTTCCCTGTGCCCCCTTTACACTTTTAAGCTAATCTCTATGGACTCCTGTTGTACTTATCTTTTTGTGCTTGGCTTATTTTGCTTAGCATAATTTCCTCCAGTTCTTCCCATGCAACAATGTGCTTCCTGCATTCAACACTGCTTTTTAGGGATGCATAGTACTCCATTTGTGTCAGTCCGGGTAGACTAGAGAAACAAAATCATAGGCACGCATATGGACATAAGGAAAAGGTTTATGTACAAGAGGAATGCAACATTGAGAAAGCATCCCGACCCAGTCCTATCCAAAGTCATAAGTCTGATATTAGCCCATATGCTAGATCCCAGTCTATTAAGTCTCCTTCTGACGCATGAAGTCAAATATCAGTGGGTTCAGAATCCTGTGCTGGCAGGGGTCTCCCCATGACTCCAGTGCTTCCAGGGCTCAGGATCTGTCAACAACATCCAGTGGTGGTAGAAGAAACTCAGCGCTGGCAGGGATCTCCACGTAGCTTCTCCAGCTTCAGAGGTCTGGTTCCAACAATGTAAGGCCATGTGGCTTCTCCCCCGGCTCCTTTAGCTCCTTGGATGCTGCCATCTTGTCTTGTCCGTAATTCATCATCTCTGAGACTAACTTCCAACAACTGCGGAGATAGCTTCTCATCTCCATCAGGAAAGTATCGATTTCCCAGAAGTCTCAGTAGAAAGCCGTGCCCACACAGAGGCCGCATTGTCTACTCAATGGCTATCTCCAGATTAACAGGCTAGACTCCATGCCTACATCTCAATCATGAAATTAACATAAGCACATAACCACTACACGATTTTATGTATTTATTGTGGATATTTAAACCATTCATCTATTGATGAAAATTTGGATGGTTTCCAATTCCTTGTAATTGTGAACTGTGCTGTGATGAACATTGAAGCACAGATGTCTGGTGATAATTTGTTTCTTGCCTCTTCTGAGTATCTGCTTAGTAGGGGGATTGCTGGGTCATATGTTACCTTGATTTTCTTCTGTTTTATTTAATGCCAAATCTATTTCCATAGTGGTCGTACATACTGACAACAGTAGGTGAGAGTTTTTCTCTTGCCACAGTCCCTTCAACACCTACTACTTCCTGTTTTTTTTTTAATTGGGATATCTTTTATGATATATGAGACAGATAGATACTGGCTCATAGTTGTTTTAATTTGCATTTTTTATGGCTAATGATCAGGAATATTATCTCATATGTTTACTGACCATTCAGATTTCTGCTCCTGTGAAACTTCTGTTCAGGGCCTTTATTCAGGTCAATTAATTTTTTTTTGGAAGTTAGCAGAGTATTGCAGATTCTAGTAATAAAGCCTTTGTCTGATGTGTAATTGAAAAAGACAGTTTGTCAGTTTGTGGGTTCTATTACCCTCTGGTGTATTCTTTCTATGTACACAGGTGCTTTTTCTGTAGTATATCTTACTTGTCAATTTGTGACTCATCTGTATTTGTGTCTTTCCCTATTTCTGATATCCTATGTATTCCCTACACCAAAGTTTTCAGGTTTGTCCCACTTTCCTCTTTGATGGCCCTAATAGGTTGGGGTTTTACCTCAAGGTCTGGGATCCACCTTGAGTTTTTTCTTGTGCGTGGAGTGAGGTAAGGGTCTTGCTTAATTTTTGCAGGTAGAAATCCATTTTTCCAGCATGACTTGTTCAAAAGGGCATCTGCTTCCCATTTGATAATTTTTTGGCCCTATTCAAGGATTAGTTTTCTGCATGCTGATGATTTTATTTCTGAGTTTTCAGTGCTTTTCCATTGGTTAGAGTATCTGTCATTTATAACAGTACCATACAGTTTCAACCACCGTGGCTGTATAATATATGGTAAAGTCAGATAAAGCAAGCCCTCCCACACCGTCTCGTTCATATGAAGTTGGCAGTCAGTTTTTCCAATTCTTGAAGGAAGCTTGGGATAGCACAGTGATTCTCAACCTTGCTAATGCTGTGACCCTTTAAAACAGTTCCTCATATTGTAGGGAATCCCAACCATAAAATTATTTTTGTTGATACTTGATAAATGTAATTTTGCTAATCTGGAAACCCCTATGAAAGGGGTTCACAACCAAAGGGGTCACAACACACAGGTTTAGAACAACTGGATAGCATTAAACTTATGTAGTAGTGCCTTGGACAAAACTGACATCTTTACAATATTGACTCATCCAATCCACAAGCATGAGATAGACTTCCGTTTGTTGAGGTCACTCTTGGTTTCTTATAACAGGTATTCTATAGTTTTCCTCATACAAATCTTCTGGGTTTTAGTCAGGTATATCTCTAGATATTTCGTTTTATGCTTGGCTACTGTGAAGGATGCCACCTTTTTGATCTCCTCTTCTGTGGTCTTGTCTGATGTGTATAATACTCTGATACACTTCCATTTGTTGATCTTATAGCCTGTCACTCTGCCATATTCTTCTATTTCTCCAGTACTCCCCTTGTGAAACTTTTGGGATTTTTCATATGTAAATTCATATTATCAGCAAATAATGATAGCTTCACCTCTTCCTTCCCCAGGTGAATACCTTTGATATCTTTTCTTTGCCTTATGATGTTAGTTAGGACCTCCTGTATGATGTTAAATAAAAGTAGGCATCCTTGTCTGATCCCATTTTTCGGTGGGCTTGTTTTCATCTTTGCTCCATTGACTACCACATTGGTTGTTGTTTTTTCATATATAACTTGTATTATATTGAGGCATGTCCCTTCCATTCCTAACTTCTTGAGTGTCTTGGGTGTTGGAGGTTGTTGAATGTTTTTTCCCCATCTATCAATAATATATATATATATATATATATATATATATATATATATATAGGGAGAGAGAGAGATTATCATGTGCATCTTATCATTTTTCATATCAATATGGTGAATGATAGTAATGGTCTTTCATATGTTGAACCATGCCTGCCTCCCTGGTATATATCCCAGTTGGACTTGGTGAATTTTTTATTTTATATACTTTTGTATTGTCTTGCTTAGTGTTTTGTTAAGGATCTTGGCATTGATGTTCATTAGGGACATTGGTCTGTTGTTCTCGATTCTATGGGATCCTTGCCCGCTTTAGGTACCAGAGCTAGACTAGCTTCCTAGAAAAAATTTGGGATTTTGCCATCTTTGTCTATGTTCTGGAAAAGTTTGTGCAGGATTGTTTTCAGTTCTTCCCTGAATGCTTGGTAGAATTTGCCTGTGAAGTCATCTGGTCCAGGGAATGGTTTTGTTGATAATCCCTCTGATTGACCTTGTCTATTTCTTCTAGTGCAATGTGTCTATTGAGATTCAAGACGTCTATTGGGGATAGTAAAGGGAGGTCGTGGGCAGTGATTACTGTTTGCACTGTGTGGTTTTAGAGGAGGCCAGTGCCATTTGCTGACTCAGAGCTACCTTAGGCCATGCGATGCAATACATCAGGTTAGAGGAAATTCCTCCAGTAATGTGGCACCACAGAAGATGTGCAGGAGTTCCCCCAGCCACATGGAGCAGTGTGGAAGGTGAGTTGAGCTTCCTCTAGCTAAGTGAATCTCCCAAAGCACAGGCCAGAGTTCCTCCAGTGGCCTTGAAGGATAGGTGTGAGTTTCCCTGTGGTGGGAGTTAGGTGGACTTCCTCCAGTTGCATAGAGGGATGAGTTCTCCAGTTGGGTGGATGGTGGGGCTAATTGCTGTAGGCTAAAGGAAGTTTCCTGGAGGTCAGCAGTAGCATGTATGGGAAAAGGCGAGAACAAAAATTGTGTCCACCGTGACTGTCGGTGGAAAGAGGGAAGAGAGGAAAACAAAAGTAGAGATATAGCTGAACCCTGCTATATGTTTGTACTTACTAAGTTGAATCTTTTATACCATTCCCACTTTTACTATTTTATAAAGAAAATATATTTTTATTTATAATGGTGACATAGGACATATAATGATATATAATGGAAACTGAAGTCAAGAAATCAAACAACATATTGTATTGGGAAAATCTACTGCATAAAACTTCTTTGAAGTGTGAAAGGATAAGCGTGCTACTTTGAAGAAGAAAGTGCTCCTGATCCAAGCCATGGGATTTTTAATAACTTCACAGGTAAGTGAGAGTTGGACATTAAACAAAAAGAGTTTATGTATTTGAATCATGATGCTGGCAAAGAATACTGAGAGTGCCGTGGACTTCCAGAAGAACAAACAAATCTTTCTTGGAAGTAGTACAGCCAAAACGTTCCTTAGAAGAAAGGATGGCAAAACCCTCAACAAGACAGATTGACACAGTCTTCTGCATGGTGTCAATCCAATAGAACCTAACAATGATGATGTTAAATTTACAATTTTATCTAGAGATCTATACAAATGCAACCAGTTAGGCTACTGTAGCTAGAGACCCTCAGATTTGTTTTTTCCTATTGAAGAGCAGATGAATTCATTTTATCCATAAGAAATACTAATTTTAGGTTGTTGTTGGTAAATTATGTATTGGAGAAATTGTAATGCTGATTAACCAAACACAGTGATAATGAAATGGTACTTTGGGGTTATTCCAAATTTATTCTAATATGATTTCAACACTGAAAATGTTTTAAAACTCTCAATTTCCTGGAAGATAATTTTGAGGCTGAGAAGTGAAATCTATTAGATGATTTTAGTAGATTTAACTGCATGACATGTGGGGAACTGAAGAAAATTTCCTGCTACTTTGGGATTTATTTTGGCAAACATCAAGAGTTTTCTAAAACACCATTCTCAAAATTCACTTTTTGTACAAAAATCAACATGTTTTCCTCTTTAAATAGCCTGATAATGTATACATTAGTCATTGTGGAACCAAAGGTCACGTATGACCTCAGCTACAACTACTTAACTCTGTAATAAAACCACACCAGATTGGACTTAGTTGTCACAAATTGTACAAAGAGATCTTTCCATGCATTTCATTAGGAATATTGCAGCATTCAAGTGGAAAGTAAAGTGTCCAAGAGATATTCTGATTTGGTCATATATTAGATCTATATTGGTAGCATCCACGCAAATTAGTAAAGAAAAAACCATTTATGCACATGTGAGATGTGACCCCCTATGTGTGATGTATATAGTTCTAACCATTCCTTTCCATTAAAGACTGAGCATTTGTTAGACGTGATCTGATTGATGTTTCCAAGAAGAAAGAAAGCAGTAGTGGAAACCAGTGGTGAACACAAGAGAAGTGAGTGGAGCAACATGACAGAAGTAAAATAGATATGACTAGAGATACCAAAGAAATCCGAAAACAAAATTAAATGCTGAAAAAGAGAACATAATAAGATAATAAGGTATTAAATCAGTGATATAGTGATTCAAGTTCTCTATGTTATTTGTTATACAGTTAAAAACATGATGTTGAATTTAAGAGCTAAAATGGCATCTAGAGAAGAGAGAAAAAGGTCTCGTTTAATGTATGCATCTCAAATGAAACTAGATGTCATAATCAATTATTTACTGGAAAATTTTTCTGCATTAGTTGTACTGAAAGTGATCACTGTATCCAGAGTAACAGTAATTAAACTAAGAATTAGCTCCTCAAAATTGAAAACAAAGCAAGAATTTCTCATACTATCTTTACAGTACCATGCATAACCACTATGACATAGAAAGTAACCAATGTACATGGATGCTGGCACTGACCTTGTATGACTCAATTAATGCTGACATCATATCCTCCTTAGTTATGTTATGATGGTGTATGTTATCATTTTTGTTTGAATTCAACAGAAGACTAGAAGGCATGTGTAGTCTCATATGTGAGGGGACTTCAAAAAGTTTGTGAAAAAATCATTCTCTTTGATTCCATCTTTCTGTAAACTTTTTGGCATCCCCTTATGTTGCTCAGAACATATCCTTCAGGAAGAAAAGGTATTTGAAAGTATTCTTGGTTTGCAATTACTGCTACAAATAAAATAAAATCAGGTCTTTTAAAGGACAGAAATTTAGTTTTTCATAGTTTGAGATCCTAGAATTTCAAATTAGCTTATTGGTTCTGAAAGAGACACCCTTTTTTATCAGTAGTTCTGGACATTCCTTGGAAGTCCTTCATGTTCTCAGCAGGCATCTCTGTGTTCTGGGTCTATTCTGCTCTTTGGGTAACTCACAACTTATTTGGTCTACTATCCACCTTACTCTAGAGCAGCGGTTCTCAATCTGTAGGTTGGGAACCCTTTGGGGGTTGAACAACCCTTTCACAGGGGCCGCCCAATTCATAACAGTAGCAAAATTATGAAGTAGTTATGAAGTAGTAACAAAAATAATTTTACGGTTGGGGCACCACCACAACATGAGGAACTATAGTAAAGAATTGCAGCATTAGGTAAGCAGAATCACTGCTCTAGAGTGGCCTCATAGCATGAATTTGGCCATCTTTATAGAATGTATATAGGCAAGCGTAGATGGATAAAATGTTCAGAGATTCTTGAGAATGATGAGGGCAGCAGATGTACAGATGTGCTTGACTCACAATGCACTTAGATATGGATTGTGATGAGTGGCATAAGCCCCCAAGAAAAGGATTAAAAAAATTTTCAGAGATTCTTAGAACATCTCCTAAAACTCATCTTAAAGAATAAAGTGTGTGGAATATCACATAATAAAAATTCCCTTTCTAAATCTATTTTTTCATTTCTAACCATCAAAGGTCTTTGTTAAGTCTGATAGTAATAAAGAAGAAAAGAATTCTTCAAGAGGGAGGAACATTAAATTCTTGGGAGAACAGCACAGTCTATTAGGCTTAGTCTAAGCTTGTGCCTTTGAGCCAATGCTAAGTCACAGTGATCCACTGCGGGACTGTAACTGCTCATGGGAGTGGAAAGGGAAGCCATTCTCCCATGGATCCGCTGGGTGTTTTGAACTGCCGACTCGATTAGGTAGCTCACAGCCCAATTCACAGCCTAACATGAAATCACTGCGCCACCAGGGCTGCTCTAAGAGGCTCAGCAAAAATCACACAATTGTTGTCATCAATGCATTCCCACCATAGGACTTAGGGTTATCTATGCAAAGCAATGACCAGAAACAGCTCTAAAGAACCTGAAGAAATAAACAGGAAATTTCTTTTCAGAGTGCCTCATGTTTACAGTTATAGATGTTGAAGTGTTCTAGTGTCAGAGCCAACTCGCTAGCTGAGAGGAAAACTTTATTTTAGAATGAAATCAAATGATATAATATATATATAAGTACTTTTTAAGTAACAAATCTGACACTTTAAGTATTAGTTATTTGAAATAATTTTCTGGATAGCTAGGTAAATGGAGAAGGTTTTTTCTTTCAGGAGTTCATAAGGAATTATTGGACTCAAGAACTTGAAAAAACTTTCTGTGGATCGAAGTAAAGCCTGTGAGTTGATGAGATGGGGTAAGATTGTATCTGAACCTGATCTAAGTTTCCTGGCTGGTATAGATAGTTGGTTAAATATTATACTGTTAACCACAAGGTCAGTGGTTCAAATTCTGCAAGGGAAAGGTAAGACTTCTTGCTTCCATAATGATTCACAGCTTTGGAAACCTTGTTAAACAGTTTCATTTGCCCCTACAGTGCTAATATGACTGGTAGGCAGTGAGTTTGGTCTTTTGGTTAAAATAAATCTTGGATGGTCAGACTTGGTCCCAGGAATCCAGAAAACAGAATTTAGTTCAAAAAGGAACTGCCAAAACAAGCAATAACCCACACTCACTGTCATTGAGTTGATGCTGACTCAGCCTATGGGACTGGATAGAACTGCCCTATCCCTGTGAGTTCTGGAGACTGTAATTGTTCACAGGAGTAGAAACCCTGTCTTTCTCCTAATAAAAAGGGTTGATGGTTGCAAACTTCTGACTTTGTGGGTCTCAGTCCATCTTGTACCAACTGTAGCACCAGGACTTTTAGGAAGGAAAGACAGCACGCCTCAACTAAGGATCAAAGTTCACACAAGGTTACACTTATATATGAGGCAGACAAGTGAAATTGTAGGACAGGGCTTATGTGTGGAAAGCAGAATCCAGTGTTTGGCTTAGCACACTGAAGGATTACTGAACAGATTAAAAGTTTCTAGGATAGCATCAAAATGGAGATGTTGTTATCACAGGAAACCATGTGGAGTATCAGCAGGAGAGGCCAGAAGTAACTATAGTCATTAAGAGATTGAATTATAAGACAGCAACTGTCTCCACTCACATAAAATCTTAAGAAGCATGGCCCAAAGCACCAATTAGAAACTGCACTGTGGAGAAGTTGCCCAATGAAGGAGGAATGGGCATGTCAGAAACTGGGTGAACAGAAGAATTAATGAACATGGAGGCAACAAGCTATATATAGCCTGGCCTTATGCATACATGGTTTATCCAAATTGTCATTAGTAAGCAAAGGTGCATATACTGATAGGTTTTTCATTCCAGTTGGTTATAAGGACTTTCAGAAAGTAAGCATCAGCTACAAAATACCATTTGAAGTTTTTTCATATTTGTTAACTCACAATGAACTTTTGGGTTCTTGAAAGTCTATGCAGTCATTTCTCCTGGGAATCTGAATTAGAAATGTTAAAATGTTCTGTGAAAGAACCTGGTAACATTCTGGATAATTGTACTGATTTATTGCCTGCTACTACTAGCAGATACTTACACTGGCTTTTCTGCTTTCCATACATAGCTTTTATATGCATAAATTTCTGTTATAGTTGCTAATATTCTCACACTCACACTAATTGAAGCTATTCAAGGACAACTTAGCACAAATTCAAGCAAAACCAAAAGAAAAAAAAGTCACTGCCAATGAGCTATAATCCATACTGAAGGCTGCAGTCATTGATTAGTAAGTGTTTCAAGACCTACTCACTTTCAGCAAGCAAGATTTTGTTACATGCATAACACAGGTTGCAAATAAGTCTTCCTGCAATCCTGATGCCACAGTCTTTTTCATATATTCTAGCTTCTCTGATGATTTGTTCAGCAAAGAGATTAAAAAAGTATGGTGACTGTATACAACACTGATATACACTGATATACACCTGTATCCCCTTATTGTGTTCACACAACTGCTTCTTCATCCATGTATTGTGCTTATGAGCACAATAATGTGTTCTGGAATTCCCATTCTTTCAAGTCTACTCAGTTTGTTATGAGCACACAATCCAATGCTTTTGGCATAGTAAAAAAAGAGAGAGAGACATGTAAACATTTTTCTGGTATCTGTTTTAGCCATGTTCTCTCTGACATCAACAATGATATATCTCTTGTTCCATGTCCTCTTTGGACTTAGACCGCAACCTCTGGAACATTCCTGTCAATGTGTCATTGCAACCATTTTTGAATGATTTTCAGCAAAATTTTTCTTGTGTTTACTTGCAAAATTTTTCAAGATTTTTCATATGCTTATAAAATTTTACCTAATGTAAGTGATGTTGTTCTATAATTTGAGCATGCTGTTAGGTCACCTTTCTTTGGAATGGGTACAAATATGGATCTTTTCCAGCTACATGGCAAAGAAGCTATCTCCCAAATATCCTGGCATAGATGAGTGAGTGCTTCTTGATTACATGCTTCCAGTGCTTCTTGAGCTTATTGAAACATTTAAGTTACCATTTCATCAGTATAGCTTGAACTTCTTCCTTCAATACCATTTGGTTCTTGCTCATATGCTACCTCTTGAAATAGTATAATGTTAACTAGTTCTTTTTGGTATAACGACTCTTTATATTCTTTCCATCTTCTTTTGATACTTCCTGCTTCCTTCAATATTTTGTCCATAAACGTTATTAAGATCGCAACTCAAGGCTTGAATTTTTTTCTTGATTTCTTTTAGTTTCAGATATACTGAGTTTGCTGTTCCCTTTTGTTCTTCCACTTGTAGGTCCTTTCACATTTTGTTGTACTACCTGGATTTGACATACGGGTTGCCCTTTGAAATTTTCTATTCAACTCCTTGACTTCATCCTTTCTATCATTTTCTTTATTTACTCTATGATTAAAAGACATTTCCAGAGTCTTTTCTGACATGCACTTGCATCTTTTCTTTCTTTACTGACTTTTAGTGACTTTCTGTTTTCTTTATGAATGATGGTGTCTTGATGTCCTCCAAAGCTCTTCAGATCTGCTCTGTAGACATTCTCAATATTCAGGTGGGATAAACACAAGGTTGTATTTTGACTCCTGTGGACTTGTTTTATCGTTCTTCGGCTTTTTCCTGAAACTACAGATGAGCAGTTGCAGCTTAACATTCAGTCCCCAGCCTGGTTTAGCTGCTGAAGGTTTTACCTTCTCCAACATGTCTTCCCACAGATGTAGCCAATTTGATTTCTGTGTATTCCATCTGAGGAAGTCCATGCAGACATACAATCACCTTTTGTGTTGTTGAAACAAGTACTTGCTATAAACAAGTTGTTTTCTCTCCAGTTTTGTTTCTCTCATTAAGTCCACATTTTCCAACTATGGTTCCTTTCTCTTTGTTTCCAACATATGTGACACTACCATGTTTGCCCCAAAATAAGACAGGGTGTTATATATTTTTTTCCTCAAAACACCTGTGATAGGTATTTTGTTGTGCCAACATGGCCAAAGAAGATAGGTAGGTTTGTTTTGACAACATGGCCAATGAACACATGTGAGATTAATTGAAGCACAGAAATATAAATGACTCCATGAGCCTCGCCTTTCTCTCTCTTGTTCTTGGATCTTCTCACCCGTGTGCAAGTGGCTGCCGTACCTTTCTTGTTCCTTGATTTGCATGTTACACTACTCTACTACTCATGGGACACTTAACTGTGGACTGTGTCACTGTAAGTTGAGGTTCCTTCAAGTCCTGCTTCACCACACTGCTGGTATATACATCTCTTGAGCTGGGAACAATCGGACCCTGTTACCTAGCTGACTATTGGTGACCTGCCTTGTTTTTTGCTGCCTGTCACCAGAGAGTCTGAATTTCTCTACAGAGGACTACCAGGTGGGCCTCAAGACTAGAAGGACTGCCAGTGTATTAGCTGTCTCATGCAAGTGAGTTGAACTGAGCCTTTTGTACTGTTTATAGACTAATTAAGTGGGGCTTTGCCCCCATGGGGGCTGAGCCCCGGTGGCGTAAGTGGTTAAGTGCGAGACTGCAGCCCGTGGGCTTGGCGGTTCAAATCCAGCGGCAGCTCTCAGGAGCAGCAGTGGGTAGCGCCCATGACCACTAGAGGCAGTGATGCTCCCCCCCAAAAAAAAAAAAACCAAACAAATAAAAAAAGACTAAGTGTTTATTTCTTATGTTAGATATTTATCTATTTAAGTATACATAAAATTATTAGTGTCCTGGCTTTGTTTTTCTAGAGAACCTGGTCTAACACAACACCCTAGGGCTTACTTTCAGGGTGTTTTGGTTTTTTTTTTTTTAAGTACGGTACAACTATCCACATTTGTTCAACTATAGTTAAGTTGTCTTCTTCTGGAACTCTCCAAACTCCAAATTCCATCCTGAAGCTTTTCTCCTATCCCCTGGTGTTTGTGGAGGGCGGGAACTGTGGCTGGTTGGTGCTGGGGGAGAGAGGCCCACAGCAATGCCACAGCTGGCAGCACACATAGGATGGCTAGAACCCAACATGCAGAGTGTGGCTGCTTGCACTAGAAGGTCACCTCTGGGATAGCAGTTGTCATGATCGGGCAGATGAGAAGGACTGTTGGTCTTTGTGTCTGCTTCTGACCACATGCAAGGGTTGTGCAGATAGGCTGAGTAGCCATGCCCATTACCAGGTCTGATTTTGGGGGTAGAGCTTAAATTGCATAAACGCTTAGAAATCCTGCTAGAGCTTATTTTATGGGTAGGTCTTATTTTCAGCGAATCACGGTCTTGTTTTTGTTGTTGTTAGGTGCCATTGTTTTGCGTACGGCTCATAGTGACCCTGCCCACAACACAGTGAAACATTGCACTAACACCATCTTATGCCAGCCCCGGTGCCAATAAATCTCTTGTAGGCCTTTTTCTTTTCCCCATAAAGTCCCTTCAAAACATAAAGTCCTTCTTTAGGCACTAGTCTCTTCTGACTGCATGCCCTAAGTATGTAACTACCTTCCTTACCTCTGAAAGTCCTATGGCCTTTCTTTTTCCAGGATTGCTCAGTGTGTCCTTTTGACAGTCCAGGGTACTTCTCCCATTCTTCTCTAGCACCAGAATACAAATGCTTTCGTTCTTCTTAGCTTTTCCTTATTCATGGTTCAACCTTCACATTCCTCTGAGGCAACGGGACACACCATGTGTTGAGTTAGTCCTCAAAGTGAAACCTTGCTTTGAAATACTCTCAAGAGGTTTGGTGCAGCAGACGTAACCAATTCAAGAAAACTGTTCATCTCTTGATTGTTGCTTCCGTGAGTATTGATTGTGAATCCAAAAAACGAAAATCCTTGAAACATTCAAACTTTTCCTCTGTTTATCATGTTGCCTGCTGCCTGTTGTTCTAGTTGTGAATATGTTGGTTTTTACACTGAGTCATAATCCATGCTGAAGCTTCCAATTTTTTAAATCTTCATTGACAAATGCTTCAAACCCCCTCATGTTCAGCCAGCAAGATTATATCATCTGTGTCTTGCACTCTGGGACCCTAGGTAAAGCGACCAGATTTTAAGCAGAACACCATTGACCGGAAGGGGGGGGGGTGGTTCTTCACTAAAAATTTGTTCTATATGGAGCAACAAAAATAGTATTGTAATATATTTATTTTAATTTTGAAATACCACGGGACGTTGTTAAATTGTTAAAAAGTGGTACGTCAGTTCACCTTACTCCAGAAGGCAGGGCAAAACTTTACCTGTGGCTTTGAAAGACTGTAACTTTTCTTAATATTTTATTAAATACTTTTATTGGGAACTCTTACACCCCTTATCACAATCCATACATTGATGCATTGTGTCAAGAACATTTGTACATATGCGGCCATCATCTCCTTCAAAGCATTTTCTTTTTATTTCAGCTCTTGATATCAGTTCCTCATTTCCTCCCCTCCCTCTCCTGTCTGCCCTCCCTGACAAACCCTTGAGAAGTTATAGATTATTATTTTCATATCTTCCAGCATCCTCTGTCACCCTTCACCTGCTTTTCTGTTGTTTGTTCCCCTGGGAGAGGGTTATATGTTGATTCTTATGATAAATTCTCCCTTTAGACTCCTGGCATCTCTGTTCTCATTGTTGGCCCTGAGGGGTTTATCTATCCTGGATTCCCCGTGTTTTGGGCTTTTATCTGTAGCAGTGTACATGTTCTGATCTGATTTGTAAGACAGAATTGGAGTCATAATAGTGGGGGGAAGGAGACATTAAAGAACTAGAGGAGAGTTGTGTGTTTCATTGGTGCTATACTATACCCTGACTGACTCATCTCTTCATTATGACCCTTGTGGGAGGAGGATGGCCAATTGTCTACAGATGTTTTGGGTCTCCACTTCATGTCCTTTCCCCCAACTCCCCATTCACCTTGGGTATGATTTACAGGAATAAAATAATCTTATTTTCTCTGTCAGATCAGCGGGTAGTTTAAAACTGCTGAGCCCACAGTTAGCAGTCCTTGTGTTTTCCTCTGCTTTCCAACTACACCTTACAATTTCCAAACTTTTCCTCACCTGGTTGGGGTAAGGAAATCAACTTCAAGGCTAGTCCTTAAAATCTCCTTTGAGATCCTTCTGTTTTTTTCTCTCTTTGTTAGTTAGATGAAATATGTACCATAGAGGACTTAGATGCCCTAAGTGATTGCAGAGTCGTTTAATGAAATGAATTAATATTAATTAATTAATAGTAATATCTGAGTAACTATTGAAGCAGAGCAACCCCATCCCATTTCCTTTATTCTCAACCAACTGTTATTTTGGACTGTGATTTTATGGACATTATATTTTATGCAAAATTGGAGTGCCTACCTTCCAGATTATTTCTGTACTCTTCATTTACTCTTTAGGACAAGAGTTGCCAAACTATTGTCTGCTGGTCAAATATGACTCACAGTCTATTATTTTTTTACTTCCTGGAAGTAATAGAGATTTTTTGCCACCATTAAAAAATGTGATTAAAAAGGACAAAAGAAAAGCATGAGAAGCTACTAGGAGAGGATACATATAAAGAGACAGTAGTGGATTAAAGTGGAGAGAGGAAAAGAAAGGATCAAAGGAGAGAAGAAAAGGAGCTTGAAATTGTAAATGATTTGAAAAGCCCCATATCATTACTACATGGTTGCTAAACCACAAGGTGATAAATAACTACTCTAGAAAATAAAGATATTCCAAAAATATCAGGTATTGCTCATCTTGAAAACTCCAGTCCTTAAGCCTAGAGTGCTGACTCTTTTTGCTGACATAGCCTTCAACGACCAAGTATCACAACAGCAGGACTCTGAAAGAGACACACAGTGAGCATGGGGTGGGAAATTGTAACTCACTCTTAAGTCTCTCTTTTTAAAATCTAGATCTCCAGGCTTTTATTTGGTTTGTAAATGTTTTGTTAAAAGACTGAGGCGTATCCATACTTAGCACTCATAGAATGAGGTCAGGTTGGGAAAGTTACCCAGGGGAATAAAATATTAAATCCTAAGCTTCAGAGAACATGTAAGCAGACAAAGTGCTATCAAGCTCCATGCATATGTAAAATACATATCGATAGGACATGTCTACCCTGTCACTCTGCTAACCTTGTATGTGCTTTATTATTTAGCAAAATATTTATAGACCAAACCACTAGGGAAGCAGGCTGACCTGTCTTTCTCCTGTGGAGCAGCTGGTGGGTTTGAAACACCAAGCTTTTGGTTAGCAGCCTAGTGCTTAACCCAAGGCTCCTAAAATTATATGCTTAATGAGGAGAACAGACAGAGGAGGAGTGGGCAAGGGGAGGTGTCGGGCAGTGCAAGATATTACGAAATAAGAATAATTGATACAATATCAAGGGTTGATGGGGGAGGGGGAGCAGGGGGGGAGGGGAAAAGATGAAAAGGTGATGCCAAGGGCTCAGGTGGAAAAGCAAATAGTTTGAGAATGATGATGACAGCAGGTGTGCGAGAAGGTGCTTGGCACAGTATATGCATGTATGGATTTTGATAAGCAAAGGATGAGAATTATATATATATATATAGTCAGAGTCAATGTTCTATCTTCACAAGGTTTCCAAAAGTTCTGGGTGGGGGTGGGGGGGCAGTGGGATTCCATTTTCTCTTAATTCCATTTCTCCACAAACTTTTTGAAGGTCCCATACATTTCTCTAAAATCAATAGGTCAACTGTCTTGCCTGACCCTGAGAACTGCTGCCGAGCCTAGCCGACTCCCTGCACGGAAAAGCACAGGGAGGGAAAGAGTGCTCTTGCCAAGCTCCCTCCACTGACTTGCAGGAAATACGTCCTGACAGGCCTCCTGGGCTCAGTGCATCTCCCCCAACAGGGTCCTGATGCTTTCTATTTCCCCAATGGATTGATTGCTGGTATTAAACACTAATATTTGTATGTAGCTTTAAGAAATTTAATATCTTTGGCTTTCTGGTCAGGTTTGCCCTCTCAGGGAAGAGAATGTCAAAACTGCTTTGTAAAATGCTACAATTATTGCCACTCTTCCATAGACATTTTCAACAAAGTGCTTAAAGATAGAAAAATTGGCATGAACTGTCAGCCTTTACAGGCATTGATTTAAACTGGAAGCAGCATGGCATACAAGATCCTGTGTGCTTCTGAGATGAATGGTGATGTTTCCTACCAGGTGAGGGTCTCACACGTTAGAGGAGGGCATTTTTAATTTGTTCTTTTACCAAAGGTGACCAAATAAAAGATATTTCTCTTTACTAGGAAATGCATTTTAATCAGTCCGCAACCGGGTAATTTTCTTTTAGGGAACTGAAATTGGGTTTTAAAAATGACTGGCAGTCTAGACTACACAAAATGGCTAAGACTGATGTTTATCATGCAGGCTAAACCTCAGAAGCTAACCATATGGCTTCCATAGGAGAGCATTCGCCCAAAGGGGCAGCTCTGTTTTCTTGCAGTGGCACTCTCTGGCTAATTTGCAGCTGACCCCTCTCTTTGTGTTTCAAAAGAATACATAGGAGAAATTGTCTTCTGGTATTTTAGTTCGATTCCCAATTGTTTCCTTAGTCTTTTGACAGAGCACCTTGGATAGGGACCCCAAAGAAGTTTTCAGTGTTTTTTCCCAGATTTTATAGTTTGGGATATCTGCTATTGCTATTTCCATTTCCAACTTGAGGCAATATTATCTAAAACAATGGATAGTTTCTTCTCCACAATAATTTAAGTTATCTGTAAAATTCTAGAATTATGTTATAGAAACAAATTTGCTACTATTGGATGTTACATTTTCTTTTTCTCTGTATACCCTTATTTTGTTTTGAGTAATTAGGGGGTTCTGTTCATATTGAGAACAGATCCCTGTTTTTTAATTTATCTTTTTATATTCTAGGTATTGCTGTGCATTCAACATATAGCTAAAATAATCAATTTATAGCAAAATGGTATAAAAATAATAATCTTGGTAAAATAATTTAGAACATTTAGATAATCTAATATATTTATAGATATGCACACATATATATTCATTTTTTATTAAAAATGGCAGAGCGATTTTTAGAAAACCTGTGAAAATATAAGGTATTTTATTAGACCAGAATTGCTTAAAATATTTTCTCATTTTCTAACTTAAAATGACTAAACTCTCCACCTCATACCTAAAGTTTCTTTGTTTTATGTTTTTAATCTGAGATAATCTAGCACCTTCAATAAAATTATTTTAATCAAGCTAAATTCAGTCTATCAGAAGATTTCCAAGAGGGGGTACTTGGCAATTTAGACAGGAATCAACATCAAAAGCCATTAATCTTCCTGCTGTGAGAGGAACTATGACAACCTTGTGAAGTCTCTAGGCTGATGAAAGACCAGACTGATGAGAAAACTCATAATACCACTAGAAGCAGGACTTGAAAATGATGTATTGTACCTCTGTAGAGAATATGAATTTCCACCTCAGATAGACTAAATCAGAATGCACATTTTAACAGGTTCCTAATCACCTGGGGAGTGGAGTGCCTTAAAATGTTGACTCTGATTCAGCACATCCGGGTAGAAATGCAAATTCTCAGAAGGGTCTACCAAGTGAAGGACAGCAGAGTCCACTCATCGTCACAATAAACACCAAAGCAGGTTGATGACTTTGTTTGTTTTCAAGACTCCCAGTCTTTACAGAAACAGCCTCGTCTTTCTCCTGCAGAGTTTGAGCCACAAACCTTGCAGTTAGCTGATCAATGTTTATCCCACAACACAACCAGGACTCTATGAATCAACGGGAAGCCCTGGCTCAAAGTTCAAATGCTTTGCTGTTGCTTTGGCAGATAGAATCTGTATCATTAGACAAGAGGAAGAGAATGAATTTACTTTCAGAGTAGTTAGTAAAAGTAATTGTTTCCTCCCTCTCAGGATTGAGATAATCTGTGATAACTGAAATATTACATTTACAAAGCAATCTTGCCATGTAAGTTATGCTGAGTTGGCCAGAGAAATAAATCCAGTGACATTTAAGTGTGTAAGAAGTAGGTTTAATCTAGAAGCAATTGGGTATTAGGAAAACATCCCATTTCCATCCAGATTTAAGTCCAGATTAAGTGCAGATGGTACTAGTCCATGAATCCGATATTAGTCCTTAAATCACTCTTCAGACTCACACAACCACAAACAATGATGCAAAATGTAAGAAAATCCCTAGCCGGTAGATGCAAAGTCTTGTGGACCCAATAGTGGTGTCGGATGTATCTCCAGGGCTCTGGCAGGTCTCTGCGTCACTCACAACAGGAAGGTAAAGGCCCAGAGAAAGGGGAGGTTACCAGGTATCTCCTGATGTGAAGATCATGCCCACAACAAGGTTCCATTAGGCTGTTACCTGATTGACAGTCTCGACCCCACCCCTATACTTTTACATCTTCAAGTTGACATGAAATTATATAACCACCACTCACTGTCTACCCCAAAATGGTTCTGTCATCTTAACAGAAAGTATTTGCTATAATGTAGGAAACGCGTCCTGACTTCAACCACCCATCCCCAAGATAATATTTATATAAAAACAGGGTCAAGAGGAGCTCTCAGGAAGACATACTGAACCTTAGGCCCGAGAAACTCGAAATTAAGGATAATTAAAGAATGTCAAATGCAAGTTAGCATTAAACCAACTGGATTCTGTGGGAAAAAACAGCAAACTTTTAGGACACCAATTTAGAATTTTTTTTCCCATGCATTTTGTAAGTATTTGAGGGTAAATCAAGGAAATACTTAACTAAAATGTTCCTGAGGATCCAGCATGTTGCTAGCGTCAGGTGCCATCGACTTGAATTCCACTCATAGTAACCTGTGGCTGACAGAAGAAAGCATGATAAAATCTTCACAATTTTTATGTCTTCCTATTAAAGTCTTCCCTATAATAAAATCTGCCTACCTAAAATTTCATTTAGGGTCATTGCTAATCCTGTGTCATTTCCTCATCTTAAAGTTCTTGATATATTTGCAGCTTCCAAGTAGCAAGTGAAGACAACAGGGATTAAGACCTGATAAATTTGGGGATTATTACATTATCCTGCCAACTACAGTGCTATTAGACTCCTCCGGGTTCTTTGGAGAACATCTGTTTACATGTAGTTCAG
The DNA here is from genome assembly GCA_004026705.1 of Nesogale talazaci. Taxonomy (NCBI): domain Eukaryota; kingdom Metazoa; phylum Chordata; class Mammalia; order Afrosoricida; family Tenrecidae; genus Nesogale; species Nesogale talazaci. Next base: position 54,788 of record PVJH01007545.1, on the reverse strand, counting down.
TAAGCACTTTACAATTTGGAATAAATTCATACTCTGGATTGATGCCTGAGCCTTTGTGGATCTCTATTTGAGAATGCCCCACCTTACTTTCTCTCTTCTTCGTTCAAGTAGCTAGACTCTAAGCAGCCCAGAGATGCTAGTTTGTTTGTTTGTTTGTTTGTTTGTTTTGTTTTAAAGATTTAGCTGTTGGTACCTGCCCTCAAGCACCCTCCCATCCACCCTCCATGCCTCCCCACAAAAAACCTATTTGAAAGTGGGGAATTTGTACCCTACCATTTTATTTTTCCAAGTACAGGCATCTGTTAGTTTCTGTCTTTTTCTGTCAGATGTTCTTAGTTTAACTTTCCCTAGGGCTTACAGTGCTTAGCTGTTATCTGATTATACAAGATTAAATAGGAACTACTCCCCTTTAATTTAAAATCTAACCTATAAATTATTTTTAAGAGTATATGAGCTTAACAAAATGCAAATTTAGTCATAAAGAAAAACACAGCAAATAACAGAAGGTGGAAATTCTTTAGAGCAGTGGTTCTCAACTTTCCTAATACTGCGACCCTTTAATACTGTTCCTCATATTGTGGTGACCCCCCAATTATAAAATTATTTTTGCTGATACTTCATAGCTGTAATTTTGCTACTGTTATGAATTGTAACATAAATATCTTATATGCATGATGTATTTTCATTGTGACAAATTGAACATAATTAAAGCATTGCACTTAATCACAAAATAATATGTAATTATATATTGTGAAATATATGTATTTTTAATTAAAACTAAGTGAAATGTTGTCTTTTAGCATGGTGTAGCATGGGTAAATAGTCTTCACACTGGGTAGAAGGACTTTGTAGATTGATGTTGGACATATGGGCTAATGTTGGACTTACAGGTTTGAACAGCAATGGGTTGGGGTGCTTTCTTAATGTACATTTACCCGTTATATTAATTATCTCTTATATATAAGAATTTCTGTGGATTTATTTCCTTAACTTACCCAGACAAACACAGATTTCTATGAACATATTTTCCAACTACTGTTCTTTCCTCTTCATTTTTTCTAACTATTGTATTCCAGTCTCAAATAGTTGTCAATGAATTTTTATTTTATGTTTGATCAATTTCAGACTGAATACATTGATAAAATTACTTAATATACTCATCAATATCACTAGTGATTGGTGCATAAATTTGAACAATAACTGTATTCACTGTATTTCCTATCATAATATTCTATTATATATAATATGCTCCATTACAAACAGCATTGTACTTCAAGATACATCTTGATATTTCCTTTCTGATGATGCCTGTGAAACCATTCCTCTTGTTTTGCCAATGTGGACACTGGAAATCATGACTGTTTGATTCAAATTGGCCAGTATGTGTCCATTTCAACTTGTGAACATCTAGGATCTTGATATATTTATGTGATCCTTTCATTTTTGCTGACTTTCAATTTTCCTAAAGTTATACTTCATATACTCCAAGTTCTAATTATTATTGGATGTTTGCAGCTGTTTTTTCTCAGTTTGTGTTGTACCCAATTAGCAAATGAAAGTCCGGAAGGCTTCACTCCATGCTGGCTTTACTCATTATGGTTGGTTTTACTTTGAGAAGACCACTCTTTCTTAGACATATTTTTGAGTAACTTCCAACCTCATAGTCTCATCTTCCTGTGCTATATCTGACAGTATTCTGTTGCTATTCACAAAGGTTTCAATATCTAACAATATTGTGCTGCTATTAATAAGATTTTCAAGGGTTATTTCCTTAGGAATGGACAGACAACCTATTCCTTCTTCATCACCTGCTCTTTATCTGAAAGCTCTGCTTCACATTGGGTGACCCTGTCTTGGCATAGCTTTCAGCATCACAGCAACATACAAGTCACCACTGCAGGACAAACTGACAGACAAGTGGTGGAAATATGCAGTAAAAACATGCCATAGTCCTGAGACTTGGTGCTTGACAAAGAAAAAGAAGAGAGGGGGTAGGGATGGAGGCAGAAGAAAGGATTGATTGAGAATGAGGAAAAGAGAGAGGAGGGAATAGAAAGAAAAGGAGGGGTATGAAATGCAAGAGGAATTAATAGTCTTAGAGTTTGTCTAAGGCCAGGATAATGTAAATCAGCATCCATTCTATGAGGTAGAGAGATCAGATGTATATGTTATCTCCAATTTTTGAGTTCTATGATCCATTGCAATGGTCCACCCAGAATTATTTATAATTAAGTGGTTGATTAAGAAGTAGAATGTACATCTGCATGAAGATGAGCAGTCTAAAATTTAGAATTAGCACCAGAAAGCACATAGGCACATTTTCCTTTTTTAATGAAGGGCAGTTCTCTTAGGTCCTTTTATCCTACAAGCTTCCTTTCAGCCTCCCTCAGAATAGGCCTCCTTTATATGCTGGGAGACTGGTTTCTAGAGTATCAGATGATCCAATAAGCAAGATAAACATCTCAGTTCACTTCGCTTATTTACTAATCTGTAATGAACACCTCCACATTTTCCACCACATTCAGGTTTCTGCTTCTAGGATATAGACAGTTTCAAACTCTCACCTAGTCCTACAGTACCTCCATGTACAATCAAAACCCTCTTCAAAATGGCAATCATGGACCAGGACAAAGTCCAGAAAGCAAGATATAGACAGCCTTACTTGTGCTTACCTACTAGTTATTTATAGTGAGCAATTTCACAGAAGTGTCCTCACTTCACACTACGGGTTAGTAACTAAGCACAAATATACCAGAGCTTACTGTGCTCATTGGGTAATCTGCCTCTGCTCTTGGCCCAACTGTCTATGGATACTGGGTCTCCCTCCCTGTGGGCTATTTTTGAGTCTATTGTATAGCTCTGGATCTGTGAGAGCTATTTCATAAGGTTCCTTGTCTCTTTTCTTTCTCTGCTTCTTTCTGATTCTTCCTACTGATTTTCCTTATTACTTCTTTCTGTGCTAAAAACCTCTACTGAGTTGGCCACTTATATCTACCAGTATAACTATTTGTCAATTTCAAGACATAGCTCTTCTATCAAAACCAGATACTTACCAGTCCATGGAGGTAGGCCACAGATACTTCAGTTGCATAGTAGACTACAACTCACCTCATTTGTATAGCTGGTTAGCCAATCCCTGTAGAGTGCATACCAATCACAGACAGGCAATTGTAGCACCCCAGGACCAGTCAAAAAGTAGAAAAGTCAATGTGTTGACCTCAGGAAATGTCAATCAGTCAATCTTGGCAAAAATTACAAATTCTCTGGGGTAGAGACTAGGACAAAGGGAACATCTCAGGTTTAATAGAAAAAACTCTTCAGGCTGTTTTTCCCCAGAACCAAGGCAAAAATTACATAAAGAAATCCATTTCACACAAGGAGGAGGAGAAAAACAAAAACACACTTTTCTAAGCACTTATTGTCATTTGCATCACTTGATATTGTATTGTGATATGTACTTTGGTTTTTACCACCATATCTAAAAATCACACTATTTTGAGGTAAATATTATTATCCCACTTATGAACACACCTATACCCATGTAAAATTAACTGAAACAAACTGAAAGTGGGATTCAAATTAGTTACTCACTGTGAAACTCATTCATTTTTTTATTCTATCACAAGTAATCTATTGGAATGTATAAGGATTACTATTATATTTATATCATAGACTGATAAAGTTTATTAAATTCCTATAGATACTAATTTTCTATTCAAAGTTTGAATGTTCATGGGGTCTGGTGGTTTTCTTCCAGAGTATAGACTGGAAAGGTGTTCTAACTATAAGAAAAGCAAAATGGCCATCAGAGGAGGCAATTCAAGGCATCTTCCAAGTACATCACACTGTTCAAAAACATGGGTTGGAAATTCCTTCTGTGATGTATGTTGTTCTCTGAAGCAATAGGAGGGATGAAAGAAGAATTGAGCTTCATTTGGATTATAGTGCTGGGAAAGATATTGAAAGGATCATGGAGTGCCTGAAGAAATCAGCAAACCTGTCTTAGAGGATCCAGCCAGAGTGCTCTGAAGAAGTGAAGACTTTGTCTTTTGTCCTCTGCCTACATTTTCAGGAGAAGCAAGTTCCTGGAAGAGAGCCTCACACCTGGTGATGCAGAAGGCCAGCAAAACCAAAACCAAACAAAGCAGGAACACTAAGAAAGACCCTCAATGAGATGAATTAGCACTGTAACTGCCACACAGGACTCAAACATAACAATTGTGAAGACAGCACAATCTCTCCAGTGTTTTGCTCTGTTGTCTACAGGGTGGCTGTACATCAGAACGAATTTTAGGTCACTTAGTAAGAGAAAACATTAAATTCAAACACTTTGGAACCAGGGTCTGGGATTGTATGTGATTCCCTTCTCAGTGTACCCAGCTTAACTCTCTATGTTCTCATTCCAGTTGGGACATTTTGGACACTATCAGCCTAATGGTAATACTGAAGTACATTTTGTTTTCTATTTCCTTGAATACCCTTGTTCCTGTTTCCTTCAATAATTCTACCTTAATTCACAAGTGAGTCTTCAAGATTTCCCTATCAATCCATGTTTCCTGAATAATTCAATTTCCCCCCTTCTTAGATAACTTTAATTCCTTCATTTTTCTCCTTTAACTTCTGTAAACTTTGATTCTATTTCCAATCTCAAATAATGATGTATATCCATAGAAAATAGAAAATAGGGAATTTTTCTGACCAATTAACAGTTGTTCATTTATATATAGCAGCTTATATGTGTCAGTGTAGCTGTGTTCAATGGCAGATTTGTCAAAAGTAGATCTCCAGGTCTTTCTTTCAATGTGGTTTTTGGTGGACTAAAACCTTTGACCGTTTGATCTTTTGCTTAATAGTCAAACATGCTAATTTTGACGTCTAGGGATGGTTGTCACTATATGAAATATTTATTTTCTATCTAAGGTCAGTCTTTCTTTTTGGAGATTGGTGTACAAATTTTCATGTTTTTTCAGAGGTAATAATCCAGCAATTATCTTCTGTCTTTTTCTTCTTTTTCTCTTTCCCAGAAATGTTTCCCTTTTCCTATCATTATACCAATATACTATAATTTCTCTAGTCTGGACCCCCTTGTTATTGCCTCAGCTTTCAATCATGTTTCCAATAAAATTTTAAAATACTATCTGCTCCTGCTCTCTCTCTTATTTTCATTTAATATTCTCTAAAACTCATTTCAAACAGGCTTTTAATCCACTGAAAGAGTCTTTTCTCAAGGTTTCAAATACCAGGTGCAATTGTCATTTCTGGTCCTTTTCTAATATTTAATAAATTCCCTAATTCTCACTTATTTTTCAATAGGCTTCTGGGAAATTTTCCTTTCCTCCTCTTCTTCCTCCTACCATTTCATCAGTTACTTCTTTTCTATTTCTTTTCATTTTTCTAAACTGTAAATGGAAGGATCCCAGGATTCAATGGAAGCATCACTCAATTCACATCTCATACTGTTTCATCATTTGAACATTCTGTCAATTCTCAAATTTATACTTGCAGGCCAGGGGTATCCTCTGAACTTCTCACATATATACCCAACTATGTCCTTCATATTTCCATGTGAATGTCCAATAGACATCTGCAGCCCAACTTGTCCAAATAAGGTTGTACCTGATTTTCCACCATAGACCATTCTTCCTGAGGGTCAAACAGCTCATCAAAGAGCAATTTCATTTTTTCCAGTATTCCATCTGAAATATTTACCCTTCTTTTTTCTCACAATACACAGATAGTCTATTAAGTATTGAGTATTGATGACATTACATCTAGAGTTTCGTCATTTAACATCACTGCTACCTTTATCGCTATTGATCAAACCACCATGATATCCCTTATCTGCATGGTAGCAATTACCTATTGACTCATTTCTGTACTTCCACGCTTAGTGACCATACTTAGTCTTTTTAGAACAGAGCAGGTCAGGTCAGGTCCCATCATGTTTCTGATCCACACTCTCTAAAGACTCTTCATTGTTGTCATTTACAGCCTTTAGAATGTCCACAAAGCTCTATCTCTTTCTCCCAAACTCTTGAACCTTGTCTCCTACCATTTTTTTCTTGTCTATGCTGCCATAGTCATGCAAGTCAGATTGCTGCTCCTTGGACCATCCATGAACACTGTGGCGTCAGGGCTCTCTCAGAAACCATTTATTCTACATGGAATGCTATGCCTTGACAGTCTTCTGCTCTCCTTCCTCACTTTCCAGATTCTGGAGGTCTCTGCAAACATGCCGAGACCCTCATCAGGGCCACCATGACTCAAAATCAAGAAGCATCCACAATACACCACTCTTCTGAGCATTTTGGAGTCTATTGTGTAATTATTTCTTTGTTTATTGTGATTAATTATCCCCCTCATTAGATTATAGGCTCCATTAAGGCAGAGAACTTACCTTGTTTTTGTACTGTTTCAAAGTATTCCTAATACTTTGAAGAGTACTCATATAATTTTCCATCAGTATTGTTAAATAAATGAGTCTCATGATAAATGTAGCTGACTTACTTGTTCAGTGAGTAGGTACTTTTATGATGTCTTAAGGGTACTAAGACATAATAAAAGGAAATTTCTGATAACTTCCTTAGGTTATGAGTGAATCAACATAGCTTATTTAATGCTCAAGGCGATTGATTTTTATATAGTTCCTTAAAGTCTGGTATTACTACCAGTCCTATCCTTCTGCAGAAGAAGCAATTATGGTAATCCATTTAAAGACTTGTTGTGGAAGTGCCATTTGCAGAGTCTCTGATCTAATCTTTCCCACCATACATAGGCTAAGTTTTTTTTTTATGAGCACCCTGATTGAGAGAAAAACCTAAAACTACTTTTAAAGTATTGTATTATGTTTTGAAGTAATCTTATATTGTCTTATAACAGAGTAGCTTTTGTTATTTTTTTTAAATCCAAATTGTAAATTGAAACAAAAATATTCCTCACTGCTCTTTTAAAGATAAACAAGAGCCTTATGCAAACGCCTAGTCAGATAGATTTGCTGAGTTAAATGGCATGAAGCTATGCTCGTGTTGGGCTGCTCAGTCAGTTTCCGTAACATAGTTCATAGAGATAACGCTATGCTTACTGGCTTGATGAGTATCACTTGACGTTTGACATTGAAGTTTGTGAGCAGTTATCCCAGGTAAAACTTCTGGTAGCTTTCTGTTTGAAGGAAAATAGAATAAAGATAACCAATGACTCAAAGGAAAATTGCCCACAGAATTTTTAAAAAATCATTTACTTGGGGGCTCATAAAACTCTTATCACAATTCATACATAAGTCCATTGTATGTCAAGCACATATGTATATATGTTACTCTAATCATTCTCAAAATATTTTCTTTCTATTTAAGCTCTTGACCTTGGCTCCCTCATTTCCCCCTCCTTGGCTCCCCCCTTCCCTCATGAATCCTTTATATTTTTTGCTTGCTTTAGACATTATTTATTTTTTCTTTCTTTCATTTAAAAAGTGCAGTTGCCCTCAAACATTCTAATTCTATGGTATTTAATGTAGTAATAATAATCTATTTAGTAGACTAATAGTACAAAATATTTATACACAGTACATTATTCTTCTTTTCTTTTTTTTCCCCCAATGATCTTATTGGGGGCTCTTACAGCTCTTATAACATTTAATACATCATTTATATCAAACATACTTGTACACATATTGTACACATATACTTGTACACATACTTGTACACACATACACATTGCCATATTCATTCCCAAATATTTTCAGCTTGAACTCTTGGTATAAGCTCCTCTTTGCCCTGTCCCCTCATCACACACAGTACATTTTATAGAAGTATTTATAAAATAAAATCAATATGAAGATTGAAGTAAAACAGATGTTTTCTTTACCTAGGAGGGAAAAAAAGAATGAAGGGAGGAAGGGAGCACAAAAGGAGGGAAGGAAAAAAACAAGGGAAAAAGAGAAAGGAAAAAAAATCTATGGCAGTTGAGCTGCTTCCTGTACCTTCTGGGGTGTGGAGGGTGGAGCATCCTTAGAAGTCTCAACTCTGCCCCCCCCACCCTCACCCCAGCCGGGGTTGCATAGCCTGGGCAAGCCACTTGTCTTTTTTTTTTCTTTTAAAATACTTTTATTGGGGGTTCTTACATCTCTTATCACAATCCACACATTCATCCAGTGTGTTAAGCACTTTTGCTCATATGCCGCCATCATCATTTTCAAAGCATCCTCTAATTGAGCTTCCCTGATATCAACTCCCCATTTCTTCTCCCTCCTTCCCCTGCCCACCCTCCATCACAAACCCTTGATAAGTTATACATTATTATTTCCATATCTTACATTTCCCTCTGTCACTCGTCACCCACTTTCCCCTTACCTATCCCCCTGGGAGAGGTTATAGATTGATTCTTGTGACTGATTCCCTGCCTCCCCCCAGTTCCCTAATCCTCCTGGTGTCTCTATTCTCATTGTTGGCCCTGAAGGATTTCTCTAGCCTGGGTTCCCTGTGTTGCCAGCTCTTATCTGTATCAGCGTGCATACTCTGGTCTAATCCTATTTGTTTTTTTTTAATAATTTTATTGGGGGCTCTTACATATATTATAGCATTCAATACATCATCTGTATCAAGCACAATTGCACACATGTTGCCAGATCATTTTAAATTATTATTACTTTGTCATACCTCACACAGTCTGATGTCTCCCTACGCCCACTTCCCTGTTGTCCATACCCCAGGAAAGAGGTTATATGCAGATCCTTAAAATCGGTTCCCTCTTTCTACACCACCTTCTCACCACCCTCCCGGGATCACCACTCCCACCACTGGTTCTGAAGTAACCCACCGAGATAAGAGCCCACACGGACCATGGCATCTACCGGTTCAAGAACTAGGTGGCCCCCATTTACCAATGCTGACTGTTCTCACCAGGAAATAATAGATATTTTTGGTTAAAAGAAAGAATAATGTAGAATAAAACTTAAGTTCCTAAAAAGAACCGAATTACTACGTTGATTAACACCCCTAAGACGATCTTTCTAGGATACCCTTTTAACTTGCATCAAGGGCCACTAGAAGATAGCCTTTATAACCCCCTAGATAAAACGCATGTCAACTCCGTGAGAATGGTGTCCCCCGAAACAATCAGTCATGGGAGCCCAACTGGGCGACTTTTACCCCAAAGCAAAGATGTCAATGAAAGACAAAGAAATGGATGAATGGATGCAGAACACACACAATGGAAATAACGAGAGTGCTGGCACATTAAGAAAAGTGAACAGTATCATCAGTATCAAAAAATGTTAAATGGTAACCTAATTTGCTGTGTAAATATTCACCTGCAGTGCAGTTTTTTTAAAGTATGCAGCAGCATTGTCTAAACAGCCCACTATGTATTCCCAATAGAAATATGAGACCTGCCCATGCAATTTAAAATTTTTAGAAAAGTAAAACCCATGCAAAGAAAAGTGAAATTAATTTTAGTAATCTATTCTATTTAGCTGATCATATAAAATGTTGTTTGTCATGCAATCAATATAAGACATATAAATAGGGTATTATACATTCTTTATCTCATACTCTTTGAAATAAAGTTTGCATTTTGCACTTTTAGCACATCTCATTTCAGACTTGCCTCATTTCAAGAGCTCAATAGCCCCCTGGGGCTAGTAGTGATTGTGTTGGACAATACAGTTCCAGGAAACTGCAGTGTTCTTTTGACTGATCATTTATTTTTGATCAAGGTCCAGATTTTGTAAAATTGGGTGGCTGATAATTTAGGGAAGATGGATGTAATACAACTTTTTACTCAGAGATAATATAACATCAGCAGTTATGACCTTATTGTTGCCTGGGAATTTAATAGCCACTTTTGCCCATAAGTTTACAACCCTTTCTCAGCATTGTTTTTTCCTTTGACTCTTTTATCATTGAACAGTCTCTCTTATTCTCTCTCTCTCTCTCTCTCTCTCTCTCTCTTTCTCTCTCTCCCCGTGGCTCTGTGTAACTTATTCATTTATTTATTTATTAAGATAATTTGGGGAGGGGCTCATAGCTCTTATAACAGTAATATAGCAATTCTCTTATTCTCTTTGAATCATATGATCAACCTGATAAATGCACTAAATGTATTTTTGTTTCATATTGAGAATCATGTTTTTACTCTTGGGAAATTTTCATTTCTACACTATGCACAGTCAGATTGGCAGTTTGAGGCATATTACTTGCATGATGAAATGTTTGAACATTCTCAAAAGTATCAAATCTGTCTGTTGTAGCTGCCATCGAAAATACACTCCCAACTCACTGCCAGCAAGTCGCTGCCTCTAGTCACCCGATTAGACAGGGTAGAACTGTGGATTTCCTAGACTGTAACTCTTTATGGGAAAAGAAGTCCTCTTCTTTCTCTCACAGAGACTGGTGATTTCAAACTGCCAAGCCCTGGGGATGTGTTGGTTACACATTGTGATTCTTATGGTCAGCAGTTTGAAACCACCCGTAGCTCCATGGGAGACAGACGGCGCTTGGGTTCTCATCATAAGTTACAGTCTCAGAACCTTTATAGGGGGTCACTATAAGTGAACATTGATTGGATGACTGTGAGTTTGGTTTTGAAATGTGTAATGTGCAATCTCTAGGGTGCCATGTGTCTAATCATAGAACAAATCAATGTGTGTCAGTGCAGAGGGATATGGGAAATTGTTTAAATTTCATTGAAAAATATTACACACTCTCAAATATGAGTGAAATTCCAAATATGTGTCATCCAAAAGGGGAACACAGTTATCTGGAAAGGAAAGCAATTAGCAAAGTGCTTTACCACATATTATTATGTACCCATACTTAGAAAAAGACACCAAATATCAATAGATAAGAATGATAAAGTAATTTGAAATGTGTTGAAATGAAATTATTTCACTGGCTTTTTCTCCATGTCTTCGTAGCTTCCTCCCAATGACTAGGTAGGTTATGCAAGTAAGATGTGTGAGACGGTAACAGTGAAGTTGGTCACTTTTATTGTGCCAATGGGCATGTACAAGTAAGCCGTAATCGAAGCAGGGAGAGACTCCCCATGACCATCAAGACAAAAAAGAGCAACCATTGGAGCCTGTGTGAGATCTCTGCCACCTTGGGCATCAGAGGCCAAGCCACCCAGATCATGAAACAGAGCCCCAGGTTTCTCAACCCACAGAACAAAGCAAGAGCCAAGAGATCATGTGGCTGAGAAACAGAGAACCACAGAGGGTCATGCCGATTAGCATGGCTGAGGAGTTGTTGCAGAGATAAGACTTATATCTTGAACATTTTGTGGCCTGTCAGCTTCCCCAATAAACCCCAGAATTGTGAGCGCTGTGTGGCCATTGCAAGGAATTAATTATCAAGCCAAGCAGAGAAGCAGAGTGCAGTGAGAAGATGGTGGATGTCAGACTAGATAAAGAAGGGAGAAGGGCAGAGATGTTTGCTCACCTCTGTCTTGGGGCTTTGGACTCCTGTAGAAATGGATTCTCCTTCTTCTTCTGAAGCCAGAGGAAATCAAGAGGGGACTTGAGGCCATTTCTTCAAAATGAAATATAAACTCTGATTATTTTGGCTTTAGATGTCAAAACATCAAATTAATTATGAGAAGGATATGCTGATATTTTTATAAAAATCAAAATGCTTTCAATTTTTATTTTAATTGTTCTAAGACACCATTCTGGAGAACATAGGGATGCTTTGGAGTTGTTATTATACCAAGCATTTAGATAACTTATTGAAATTTTCTTTTTATTGTTTGCCTTACCTACAAGGCTTTTTTTTGGGGGGGGGGCATCACTGCCCTCTGGTGGTCGTGGGAGCTAGCCAGCCTTGCTCCCAGAGAACTGCTGGATTTGAACCACCAACCCAATGGGCCACAGTCCCGCACTCAATCACTATGCCACCGGGGCTCAGCCCCCTACAATGCTTTTTATTGTTTGTCTTACCTACTTTATTTCTACAACAAAATACAGACTTTATATCTTATTGACTACATTACTTGATAATGGTGGCTTTATTTTTTAAATATTTAAGCAATAAATTGCATCAAGGCAAGCTGCTAAATAAACAGGTACATAAATTAAATCTATCAAAAACTTGAAGGAGAATAACAAAAGATTGGTGAATGGTGGCTAATTCAAGCACTCTATTCATATTATTTTATTTAATCCATTCATGTTCTAAGATATGAGTTATAACCATTTCATAGATTAGGAATTTGATAGTCAAATAGGATAGTTCTGGTTTGTGCCTACTCTGTTTGTAGACCCTTGCCAGCAGATTTTCCCAGAACTTCTGCATCATTTACTTCTTGAGAAGTGTGAACAGAGAACAAGTCTTGGAAGATAGACCCAAGCACCCTAGACAGCATGTCTCTCTATCTTCTAGCATCTAAGAAAATAGTGATAACTTTTTTGGCAGGTGTAGTTTCTGGTCTTCAGACCTCTCCCGATTCTAACTTGGTCCCCCAGCACCTAGATCTAATAGAGGTTCTTTCCTTGTCCCCTGCCCCCCAGTCTACTATTGTTAGTGACTTCTTGCTACTTCTTTTGATGATTGAGATAACACATCATCTATATGACTCTGTCCTGTTTTAATTTCCCCCTGTTTCAAATGCCTACAGTGGGTTTTATTTCTGAATTGGACTTAGGTAAGTACAAGGATTTGATAAGCTTTCTAACTGTAAGATTCCAGAAGCATCAGGCCATTTCCGGATGAAAACACTTCAAGTAGTTCCAGTGCACAGTTGTTGGCATGGTTATAACAATCTGACATAGCTTTAAGTGATAGCAACACACATCTCACCAAGTCTGTGGAGAAATAGGAAGACAAATGATGATAGTGGTTTGAAGATTTTTTGTGTGTACACTTGTCATTGCTTCACATGACATATTTAATTTTTACTGCATTTAGGGAGCCAAATATCATCCCAGCCTTTCCAAAACAGTAATGCTAAGATAAAGTAAAATTAAATAACTTGACCGGGACTTTTAATAAGCCATAGTTCTTTCTGCTAGGTTGCTATTTTTATAAGTTGACCTTTGCAAATTTCTTCCCTCTCTTAAATGTATAATTCAGGCAAGGAACCGACAGGAGAGTGTACCAAACAGCTAGTTGCATTTCAAGTGTCTTGCTGTGTTCCTTGGGATCACCGTAGTGGTGTTTGCGGTAATCCTTCAATTGACCAATATTGAAACTTACCACAATAGGCACGTAATAAATAGATACCAAGTATATGCTAGATACTAAAGGAAGCCTAAGAATATATGTACGTGAATTGCTACTCACATACTTACATTCACACATCTTTGCATTGATTTTGTTTGTGTATAACACAAAGAAGTGAAAATCCATGTTTTAGCTCCTCCCTCCTATTAAAATAGATCCTTTAATTTTCACTATCAATGTAGATTGACACGAGACCAACTGCTTCTCTTACATAGGGAATCAAATAAGAAAGAAAAACATCAAGGGTATGTTTCCAAAAATTTAATGTCATATGCCTATTATTTTTAAATAATCTATGGAATGCATTTTTAAAAGAGTTCTCTGAAGTAAAAAATCATCTAGAATCTAGGTTTTTAAAGTGTTAAAAACATCAATTAAATAAAAGAGGAAGAAATATACTTACCTTCACATTTTTAGTTCAATTTCAAACTCTGGCCTAGTTCTTGAGTATGGGGGTATGATTATGTTTACATGATTCCTATTAACTATCAGTTACTTTCCCAGGCTGTGTCTAAGTATATTATCGTTAATTTTAATTAAATCAATACAGAAGTCAACAGGTTTTCTGTGAGTTTTACCTACAAAACCTTGCTCCACAAGGAATACTGTTGTCACTGATGAAAAAACTGGCCTGGTTCATGATCTACCTTAATCAGAAAACATATTCATCAGAATTGAACATTTCTACTAAATTATATTCTTTACTCTATACACATGGAGATCCCCGAGAAATGCCAAACAGTGGATGTTGAAAATCACCCACCTCCCTCCCCAATCCTGAGAACCATTGCTCTCCATTTGAACTACTTGTCTCCTAAATGGCGAGATACAAATTTATGTTTGTTAAAGACTTCCAGTAACTGTATTACTGTGACAGCAGTGCTATATACCTGAGACACAAAATGACAAAAAAAGAAACCTTTCTGGAGTAAAAGCTAAAAAAAATTCCTGAAAGTTATGAAGAGATATAGAAGTAGAAAAACTTGATAAAGATAGTAGGATAAAGGTTTATACATCATAGAAATAAAGGGAAAAAATGCTATTATGTTAGCATACTACCATGTATGCTAACATTGAATTTGTTCTAGGTTTTAATGGTTCTGCATTCTTTTCTATTGGGGATTTTTGTTTTCCTTTATTATTGTTAGTTAGCTTTTAAAAAGATGATTTTCGGCTGAGCCCCGGTGGCATAGTGGTTGTGCGCGGGACTGAGGACCACTGGGATTGAGGTTCAATTGCAGCTCCACAGGGGCAAAGGCTGGACCTCCTACTCCCACCACCTGAGGGCAGTGATGCCCTAAAAAAATTTTTTTTAATTAAAACAAATAAATAAATAAAAAGTAAAAAGATTATTTTCTGCATATGAACCCCAGGATAAGTGGATCAACAGGGATGGTAATTGGAATAATGGTCCCCTGAAGTTGGGGGCAATGGGGAACTAATAATGATGATTATAAGAATAAAGAGAATGATCTAGAAATGATTGTGATGTCTCAAAAATATTTTTAAGAGTTTTAAAATATTTTTAAAGACTATGTTTAGAAATCATAACCAAAAGGATTCATCTAGTATGAAAATGGTCAGTGATACTTTATCATTAATGTTTAGTCTCGGCAGTTCCTCATAATATAGAGACATTCATCTGGGTTTTAGATGCACAGCTATAGATAATTAGTACTGTATCCAACCCTTTTATAGTCCCTGTTAGATAGAATCAGTAGTTCCTGAGAAAGTATATATATATTATCAGCCAATAACCCCAGACCAAATAAATATTCTACTAAAGATGTACTTGTCCCCTACACTGGAAGACAAATTCCCTTTAATTCACTGGAAAAGATAATATTTGAAACTGGAAGCATAATGAAATTAAAAAAGTAAAAACTGTCGGGCTGAGCCCTGGTGGCTTAAGTGGTTGAGTGCGTGACTGCAGCCCGCGGGCTTGGTTGTTCAAATCCCGCGGCGACTCTCAGGGGCAGCACTGGGTAGCACCCACGACCACCAGAGGCAGTGATGCCCACACACACTCACACACACACAAATAAAATAAAATAAAACTGTCAAAGACAATGTAGATTGTAATGAATTCTATAGCATATATACATATATATTTAACAATTATAACAATCATTTGGCACATCATATTCAACCAGACAGGGAAAGTTTGTGCTTTGTTCAACTCTTAAGCCATTAAACACCAGGTTCTAACTGTCTTCACTGAGTAAACGTAACTCCAAAATTCATATTTCTCATATCTTAAATACAAGCCTACTGCTCTTTGATCTACTCTGATCTTCTTAACCTTACAAGAGAGAACTACTCCCAAGAATTTTCTAGACTACAGATCTTTATAAAAGTGGATTGCCTCATCTTTCTCCCATGGAGCCTTTGGTGGGCTCAAACTGCCAACCTTTTGGGTAACAGCCCAACACTTAACTCATTGCAGCACCAAGGTCTCTCCTTTTCCATTTTGTTGACTGAAATCTTATTTGCTGCTCACCTAAATGTAATAAAACCAAATGCATGTTCAAAAAATTTTTCAGTCTTTGTATTTTAGTTTGATGCTATTCAGTCGTTGTATTTTACTGGCATATATTCTTGGAGAAAGTAATTATGAAAATGGCATGCTGTCTTTTCTCCCATGTATCTTTACTCCCTCTGATCATTCATAGCACAAAGCAAGAATGTATCCCCTTTCACCCTGTGAAAGCTACTCTCCTGTTGTCCACTTCATTATGGCATGGAGGGTTATGCAAGACTGCTCACCACAAGGTCCACAAATCATACCCACCAGAAATCAGCAGTAGATATAGAAAGTTGTCTGCCCCATGCAATGTTACAGTCTTGGAAACCCTAAGAATTTGTTCTACTCTGTCCTGTGAATTCACTATGAGTCAGAGTTCATTTGGTGGCAGCGGATTTTTAGATAGTGGGCATGGGTTTTGTGCCTGGCCATATTTTCCTGAATATATTGTGATAGAATTCCTCATTCCTCTGGGGAACACACTTCATAGAAGTCTGGTAACACTTCATGAAATACAGAGGTGGTTAAAAATCAGGAAAGATGAATATCAAGTTTGTATGCTCTCACCATATTATTCAATTTTATGCCAAGCAAATAATCCCAGAAGGTGAACTATATAAAGAAGAATGAAGTCTACACATTGGAGGAAGACTTATTATCAATCTGTAATGAACACATAACACAACTTTTCTTCCTGAAGGCTGAAAGAGTTTGGAGCACTTATTGATGGTGATCAAAGACTGCAGTATGGATTACATTCTATATAAAAAAGCCAAATCCTCACAACCGGGCATTGTGATAAAAAAAATGAAGTTGTTGAAGCTTTCATTTTGTTTATATCCACAGTCAATGTTTATGGAAACAGCATTCAAAAAACTAAGTGATTTGTCACACTAGCAAATATTCTCTATAGGAACTCAAAGTGTTCAAGAGCTAGGATATCTCTTTGAGGATAAAGGTGTGTCTGACTGAAGTCAAGGAACAATCTTCAATTGCTTCACGTGTATGTGAAAGGTAGACATTACGTAACAAAACACAGAATAAGTGATGCACTTGAATTATGGTGTTGGAAGAAGATACATAGTCCTGTGGACTACCAGAAGAACAAACACTTCTGTTTTGGGAGAATCACAGCCAGAATGCTGCTTAGAGGTAAGGATGACCGTATTTCACCTCATGTACTTTCAACATGTTTTGAAAAGAGACCAGTTCCTAGAAACTGGCTTCATGTTTGGTTCAGTGGAGGATGAGTGAACAGTAGGAAGATCTTCACCCAGATGGATTGGCACAGTAGCTACAACAGTGGGTTCAAGCCTAATGATGTGGGAATGGGTCAGGTTTGAACTGTGTTTCTTTCTGTTGTACATAGGGTTGGTTTGAGTAGGAAGTGACTTTGACAACAAGAAGGAAGCCTAAAATCTTGACTCTTAAACTCATAAAATGTTCTTTTAAACATTTGTTTTCCTGCTATATGGAAACTCTTGTTTCTAGATTGAGATTGACATTACATCTGTATATCCAAAGTTCTGTCTTTAAGAGTTTGCCTATCCACATCAAATCACACCCCCATTCACAAACCACTATGCTTAATCATTATGCTTACTACAAAAGAGCAGAAAATTTGTCTCAAGTATGATATTTGGGAGAAATAAGTAGGTAGATATTTAAGGTCTTGAATCACATTTCAGAAATAAGAGCATAAAATGTCAACTTCTCTTGAGATACAAAAGACTGAAATGAAATCTAGGATTTTCATGAATACACTCTTTTAGTCTTTAAAAGCATATGCCTTTTAGTTATGCAAATTCCATCCTGTGAATTTAAGAGTACATTATTGTGACAATTGAACCTGCAACCCATGCTATAGGCTGTTTCTAAAAATGTAATGGTTTGGAAGTTTCTAGAGCAGAAAGTAAATGACAGACCCTATGTTTGCAATCTTTGAAAATCTGTCAGAGTTTATTGCAGCTCTACTTTGGCAAATAAAACTATGTACAAATATGTCCTCCCTTTTTGAGGGTTTGAATGTCAACATGACATTGAAAGGAGAGCACACACAACACACAATTTCACTAGATGACAGTACTCTCTGATAGAGAAGGATTCTTTTCTCATTCTTTGACTGTTAGAGAAGTAACATGAAAAAAGATAACCAGTGTTCAGAAGGATGAATTGTGCAATTGAACATCATTAGGTCTAATCAGAATGGTAGTATTATTGTGACTAAACACTATTTGATTCAATGTATATTTTGAGTACTTTGCGTATTTCCTTAATGTTCTAAATTATGGACAATATCATGAAAAAGACATTGTACAAATGAATGAATGAAATAGTTTATTGGTATTTCATAAACACATATATATTTGAGCATACAGATATAATGGTAAAACTAGAAGAATGGATTACATATAATAAAGATAAGTAGAGAATTACTAGGAAATTTTGAGGTGAACTATTATTGATAGCAAAAGTGGACACAAAGAGAATTAGGAGTTAACAAGAGGAGCTTATACCAAGGACTCAATTAGAAAATATTTGTGAATGAAGATGGCAACATGTGTACAAATATGCTTGATACTAATGATGCATTGAATGTTATAAGAGCTGTAAGAGCCCCCAATATAATTATTGCAAAAAAAAATGGGAGGTCAATAAAGTTAAAACTGTTTAACTGTAAAAAAAAAAAAGAGTTAACAAAGTGCATACTTAATAGAATAAATACAAATGAATGTTGGAATTTAATACTGAGAATATAAATTGAACTACATTGGGAAAGCTCTTGAGTACTAAATAAACAAGTTTGTACATTTTTGGATAATAAAAAGTTCTACCAAGAGCTTTTGAAGCAAGAAGTTGTGCTTTCGGAAGTCAATCTGTTTAGTACTGTTGTGATTTGTAAGGATCAGATTAAGGAAAAAAATTAAGTCTGGATAAAGTTAGCATACTAACAGTTGATTCTTATAATTTTTATTTTCTTTTTTTTTCATGTCTGTAACAAAATTTATCCCTGAGGCTCAGCAGAGAGAAACAGGACCCAAAGACACTGCACAGTGTCTTTGTAGCAGCATTTTGGGCCAGTACCTGCCATGGGTGAGGCAGGCACTGAGCTTGACACAACTGCAGATTCTTATAATTTTTCATGTAGATTATCAATGGATTTCACAGAAGGGAAAATAGTTTGATCTTTAAGCATCCACATTTAATAATTATTCAAGCTTATGCAAGTTAAAAGCTAAAAATATTCTGGATATTTCTCAGTGTCTACCAAAACAAAGTTTCTTCTTAGCATTTCTTTTCAGTGCATTTAATTATATCATAACTACAAATATACTTCACTGATGTGTAAATGGTTAGAAGTATGTGAAAGAAATATATATATATATATATATATATATATATATATATATACAGAGAGAGAGAGAGGGAGAGAGAGAGAGAGAGGCTATGTAGAGCATAGCAGTCTAAGTACAGAATCAGCTGTGTAGGCATTAATCTGTCCAAAGAAGGAGAATAGATAATATGGTCATAAAATATTTTGGATAATGGATCTGATAGTTATGGTTAAGGTTAAATGTCAACTCTCAGAGATTTGGAAATTAAGACACTTCCTATATAAAAGAACATTGTAGAAAGCTTGCTTGCTTACGTTGAGTCTGTATCCTGTATTTGGTTCATAATCTGACCTCCAATTACTTGGCCTTGAACTACTGGCTTTCTACATTGCCCAAAGACCCAGGGTATTTTCAGCAGCTTGCTATCTTACCTACTGGCTTGGACACATTTATGGCTGCAGTCCAAAGCCTAGCAGCTGACTTGTGAGCTTGGTTCCATCAGCCCGAACAGATATGTTAGTAAATCTAATTCAAGTGAACTAATGAGATTGTCTACTTAGGTAAGAGTGTGCCTAACAATAAAATAGATGAGATACCTACAAAATATTTTCTTCCGTATAAGTGGAAGACTTCTAAGTCAAGTGATTGGCAAGCCATCTTAAATTTTCATGATTGAGAATCATGGTTGCTTAGTCAATTCCCAGTCCTGAGTCAATTTGGAGACCAACAGCTCTGAGAATTCAAGGGAGACCAGGTCTCCTAAAGGAATAATTCCAATACTCCACCAAATTTTTATATTGTTAGCATTTTCCCAACCTTCTCCAAAGGGATTTGTGGCCTCTAACAAGAGTGATTTTTCCTTTGAAAAAAAAAAGAAATAATTAGACTTTAGAGGAATTTACAAGGTTGGTTCTGAATTGACACTAATTCCAGAAATTTTAAAATAAGTGTGTGGCTCATCAGTCAGAGTGGGGAGTGTGCAGGTAAAGGTTTTAAGTGAATTCTTATCTGAACTCCTACCCAAAGTGGTACCACTGTGTCTCCAAATAACTCCTCGTGATATTTCCCCAGGTTCAGCCTGCGTAAATGGAGTAGGCATATTGAGAAATAGGCAAGCACCGTTGTTGACTCCTGACATGTGGAATAAGAGCTGTGGTGGTAGGAAAAACCATTTGAACTGCTTCTGCCTAGGAAAATAGTAAACCAAAAGTCAGACAGAATTCCTGGAAGGATTGCAGAAATTAGTACCACCATCAAAGACTTTAAAAGAGTGAAGGGGTAGAGATTCCAATCACATCTCCATTAACTCACCTATTTGGCCAGTGTGAAAATCAAATGGATTTTGGAAATGAAAGTACCTTATAATTAACTTACCTAGATTATTTTACTTTAATTCCAGTTGCTGTTTCAGTTGTGATTTCATTGCTTGATAGATTTGATATAGCTCCAGGGAACTGATACACAGATATTGATTGGTCAATGCCTTTTTCTCAATTCTGTTTTGAAAGATAACCAGAAAGAGTTTGCCTTCGGCTAGAGCAGTCAACAATGTATCTACACTTATAGCTAATCAACTCTTCAGCACTATGTCAGGAACCACTGATTACCTTTCCCTTCTAAAAGATGTCACACTAATTTATTGGCAATATGCTGGCTGGACCTAGTAGGAAACAAGAATTGATGACTCTAACCATAGGTGGTAAAACATCTGCATACTTTGGAATTCCAGCTTTCACCTCAGTGAAATTCCTAGTGACCTAATGGTTTGGGTTATGTCAAAAGATACCTACTAATGTGAAGGGTAAATTACTGCATCTGGCCACTCTCACAATTAAGAAGGAGACCCAGTGCCTGATGGGTTTCTAGATTTTAGAACAAACATATCCTTCATTTGGGTATACTATGCTGGCCTATTTAATAGGTGATTTGAAAAGTTTTGGTTTTGAAAAGGCCCAGAACAAGAGAAAGCTCAGCAACAGATGCAGGCATGTGAGCCACTCTTCTCCTTGACTCTCATGATCTAACGGATCCAATGATGTTCGCAGTATCAATGTCATATGGAGATATCGTCTCATATCTTCAGTGGATTATAGTGCAGATTGTTAGGTTTTTGGAACAGAGCCTTGTGATCCTTTGCAGATAACTACTTGCCTTTTAAGAAACAGCTTTTGGTTTGTTTCTGGGCCATAAACAAACAGGACAACAAATACATCAATGCCATGGAATCAATGTTTACTTATAGCAACCTTGTAGGGTAGTGTAGATCTTCCACTATGAGTTTTCAAGAATACAACTCTAAAAACAAACCTTTCAGTTAGTATCCATGACAAACCCAGGGCTCCTTTTAATGAGGTGTAGTAGAGGCAAAATGCCTCAATGTGGTCCACCAAATCACCAATTAGCATGAGCTCCCTGTCATTAACTGATATATCATCCTTGGAATTTTCAAACTCATCATGCAAAGTAGCACCCAATCATCATATGGAAGTGTTACTTACTAGATTGGGTTTGAGCATGAGGAATGGTCCAATTATTTATGACCTCCACTTCCATCACACTGTCATCCTTCTTCAGGTCTTTACCTATGGCATCATGACGAGTTCTTTCTAGTAAGTTGACTGAGGAAGAGAAAACTTGCTCTTGGTTTACAGATGGTTCTACACAATGTGAAGGGGTAGACAGTGGTAATGTTCCAGCCCCAATCTAGGGCCTCCCTGACAGACAGTGGTGAAGGTAAATATTTTCATTTGACAGAACTTTGAACTTTGACTATATTTAGGAGAAATAATCAGATGTGAGACTATATACTGATCTATGGACTGTGATCAGGGATTTCACTGGATGGTCAGGGACTTGGGAGGAGCTTAGTTACTGGGTCAAGCAGGATAAGTCAGGATTATCAGTTGTTTGGCTATTGAAGCCTCCCATAATATAATCAACATAATGTGATTAACTCCATGCATGATTTGGTCTGCTTGATCAGCCAAACCATTGTGGGGAGATTAATGTGGAGTAGTATCCTCTTAATCAGGTAAGAGTCCTCAAGAAAAAAAATGATAAGAAGTATCAATGCTATAGTCTTATCCTATATGTGAACACTGTAGATAAGCTTTCTCATTTCTACTAGGCCTGGATCCTGGATCTGGTTCATAAACATCAGGCTCTTTGGACTTGAGCCAAAGGCCTGTCACATGCCTGCCAATCTTGGGAGCGATCAATGGCCTGCTGACTTTGAAGCTACTCTATTCTGCATCCATCAGCCTTTGGTCTTGCTTCTTGGTGCATCAGCCTCCAAAAATAGGCAAATTGGGGGGAACCGCCATCTTACAATCTGACCCACAGACTTGAAACAGACTGCACTTTTCCATTCCTAAAATGGTGTGAGTTAATTTCTTGCTACACATTTCTTTGGTGTGTTTGTGTGTGTGTGTTTCTCCAGATAACCCAGACTAACAGAGAGAAGGATAGGAAAATCTATGACAAAGAGGTGTGGGAAATATTATGTGGGCAGGCCTCTTTGAATGGGCCCAAACTATAAATATATTTGTGTCTCATATAAAGGCTAACCAATGAATTACCTTTGCTGATTACAATTTTAACAATCAAGAACAGCCACCACACTTCTTAGAAGCAAAGATACCAAGACTTCTTTTCAAGTAATTTGAACATGTTACAAGGAGAGATCAGTCTCTGGAAAAGAACATCAAGTTTAGGAAAGTAGAAGGGTAGCCAAAAAAAAAAAAAAAAAAAGGAAGACTCCTGGCAAGGTGGATTGATGAAATGGTTGCAACAACAGGCTCAAACACAAGGACAGTTATAAGGAAAGCACAGAAACGTGGAATGTTTCATTCTTTTGTACATGCAATCACCGAGTCAGAACTGACTCAACCACTCCTAACAACTCAGCTACTGGAGAGTTAACAGTGTAAGGATGATGGAAGTAAAAGCTGACTTGGGATAATTCCTGTGGAAAGCACAGTGTTGGGGCTGAAGAATTTTTTGGCAACACTATTTCTAGAGGGAAATTCTGCTAACATTCACTGTAATAAGAGGAGAAGAACATGCCCATTGCTATCCTGTAATGAATTTTCTTTATTTGTTCCCCCAC
Organism: Nesogale talazaci; assembly: GCA_004026705.1. NCBI lineage: Eukaryota > Metazoa > Chordata > Mammalia > Afrosoricida > Tenrecidae > Nesogale > Nesogale talazaci. The sequence goes on along the minus strand of PVJH01007545.1, from coordinate 31,610 downwards.
TTATCTAGTAGAGCATGGATGGGCACCAATCATAAATTAAAATATAGAAACTGATAGCCTCTGGTTTATGGGTTAAGTAGCCATGCAGCAACTAAAGTTTCATACAAAGGTACAGAGGTGACAGATATGAGGGAAATATTTACGCCCGTGGAGTGTAAGGAAAGCATTCTAGAAGGCAACCCCTGAAGTGGAATTTTGCAGGCTGCTAAGAGTTTGTCATGCCATTGGAAAGAAAACATGCACAAGACGTGAGAACATGAAAAAGCATGTTATGCTCAGGATTAGAAGTGCCAAGAATGAGCGCAAGTGGCAAGTAGAGACCAGATCATAGTAAACTTCTAACAAGTGTGAGTTTCATAACTATTTCTTATACAAAAATCCTGCAGTATATGAAAACCATAGTTAAAGACAAAATGTGTTCTGGTTAGCCCTCCTTTATACCGTCTTCTGAATGTTTTATAGTTCACACAGTATAATATAGTAAAAAGAGAGATGGTGATCTGGTCTGCTGGAATGTGGGACCGCTGTTTCAGGGTGTGAATGTAAAGTTGAACAAGGGGTGACCGATCATTCTGCGGACAAAGCAGTCAGATTATGGATTAACCCTGTTTGCCTGAGTGAGAGTTCACAGCAGATAACCGGAAAAGAGCTAAGAAATATATCTTTAATTTTCCTAAGCAAATCAATACCTGTGGTGCTGAAATGAAACTGTTTAAATATGGCTTTTCTCTCCATTTATTTCCACTACTTTCTGTCGGTTTGTCATACTTGGGTGGCTTGTGTGTTGCAATGATGCTGAAAGCTAGGTCACTGATATTTTGAGATACTTCCAGGTTCAGCAGAACTTCCAACTTGGAACATGAAACAGAAGGAACAGGCTACCCACTTCATGCAATCAAGTACTGAAAACTTGTTAGGTAGCATGGAAAAATGGTCAGGTTTGGAGAACCATAAATAACAGCATGACATTGTCCCACCTAAATTTCAAAAGCATCTCAAGAACAGTTTTGATGTAATGGGCACTAATAACCGAAGACCTGAAAAGCTGTGGGAGGCTACTAAGGACATCATTCATGAAGAAGCAAGAGGTCATTAAAATTACAGGAAAGAAAGAAAAGATCAAAGTGGATGTCAGAACAGACTTTAAAACTTGCTCCTAATCATAGAGTAGCTAAGACAAATGGAAGAAATCATGAAGTTAACGAGCTGAGAAAAAAATTTCAAAGGGCAGCTCTAGAAAATACATTAAAATATTATAATGAGAGGCTGAGCTCCGGTGGCGTAGTGGTTGTGCACGGGACTGCGGCCCACTGGGACAGAGGTTCAATTCCAGCAGTGGGGCTGGGCCTCCTACTCCCACTGCCACGCTTCTGTGCCACCCTTATAACTTTCCTTGTGTTTGAGCCTGTTGTTGGAACCATTTCATCAATCCATCTTGCCAGGAGTTTTCCTTTTTTTTTTTTTTTTTTTTTTTTTTTTTTTGCTACCCTTCTACTTTCCTTGGGGGGCAGTGATGCCCCTCCAAAAAATATATATTATAATGAAATTTACAATGACCTGGAGTTAGAAAATTAAATGAAAGAATACTCTCAGCATATCTGAAACTGACTAAAGAAACAAATTCACTGACATTTATAATACATGTTAGAGAAAGAGAGAGCTTTATATAAAAGAATAATTGTAGATTAAGAAACATCCCAGCCAAGATCAAATCAAGTCCCTAAGTCCGATATTAGTCCATATCTCATACTAGTCTGTAAATTCCTCTTCTGACTCTCATACCACAAGCAATGATGTTGAGTGCAGGAAGATCACAGACCAGTGGGTGGAAAGTCTTGTGGATCCAATGATGGTGGGCACACCTTCAAGGCTCTGACTGCCATCAGTGTGGCATCACATGGCTTGACATAAGGAATGTGTACAATGAGTGTGATCCTTCTCCGAGGAGAAAAAGAGGATGTTCCCAGAATCCTCCTGATGGATGTTACTTTGTGTGGTAATTACTAATCTGGTGTCAATTTGAGAGGATTACAAGTGAATGGGGTGCAGTCTGGCCAGTCAATCAAAAAATAACCAGTGAGACCTCTGTGTGGGCATGGCCTTCTCCTGAGAATTCTGGGAATTCCAACATTTTCCTTCTTGGAGGCGGGAGACACTTTTCTCTCTCAACTCACTCCTTGGGAGACATTGCAACTGATAAGACACAGGAAACTGTTAGTGCCCTGAGCTTGACCTACCCTGATGCAACCAGACCTCTGAGGCTGAAGAAGCCACCTAGAGACCCCTGCCAGCACTGAGATGCTTATAATGTCACTGAATCTAAAGATCTTCTACCCTCTGGCCTGTGATCATCCTGCATTTGGCATCATTGCAAGTATTTCATGAGTCTGAAGAGGACTTTATAGATTGGTATCAGACATATGGGCTAATACCAGACTTATGGACCTGGACTGGACTGGGTTGGGAAGCTTTCTTAATGTATGTGAATGTCTATCTAGTCTACCTGGACTAACACAACTTGTGGTCTGGTTGGTAGACTAGAGTCCATCCTTAAAACATATTTATCAACTTGACATAAAATTATGTAACTATCACAGAATTCAAGCCTCTAGCTTTAAAACTGTAAGATTCTGTAATTCTGCAACATATTAAATGATGCAGGAAGCATAAAAAAGATGCAAAGTATACAAAAAGTACTAAAAAGAGCTAGTCGATATTCAATTATTTCAAGAAGTAGCTTATGATCAGGAAGTAAAGGTGCCATAGGAAGAAGTGGGTGCTGCACTGAAAGCATTAGCCAAAAAGAAGTCTCCAGGAATTGACAGAATACCAATTAACATTTTCAACAAGCTGACTGATGCAGCACTATAAGCACTCACTCATCTATGCCAATAAATATGAAAGATAGCTACTTAGCTAAGAAATCATCTGTATTTGTCCTCTTCCAAAAAAAGTGACTCAACAGAGTGCTCCAATTATACAACAATTGCATTAATATCACATACAATTAAAATATTGTTGAAGATTATCCAACAATGGTTGTAGCAGTATATTGACAGTGAGCTTCCTAAGATTCTGGTAGATTCTGGAAGAAGACATGGAGCAAGGGCTATATGTGTTCATGTTCAAGGGCTATAGGTCTTCGCTGCACATAGAGAAAAATCAAAAAGATTAAACATTGACTATTCAAGGGCATTCACCTGTTGGACTATAACAAACTATGGATAACTGAGAATAATGGGAATTCCAGAACACTAAATTGTGCTCATGTAGAACCTATACCCATCTTTCTTGCAGTGAGCAAAGAAAGACATCTCAGATCCATGTCAAGAGGAAAAGGTTTTATTTGACTGTGACCAGTGTCAGCCCTCACTTAGTCCACTCTTACACTGAGTGAGTGAAGACAAGTTTTTTATACTGTAGAATAAAGAAAGATAGAGATGGAGTTATGTTATATGAAGAAACAGAAACTTTTCTACCATTATTATTTTTATGCAGCAATTGTCAAATACCTCTTCAATTTCTGTCCCAAGGTGCAAGACTTCATAAAGTTTCCTCAAAATATAGGGGGGAAGTGGGAGTATACAAGCAAAATCAGGAATTAAACAAATAAATGATGATCAGTTGGCAGTTACAAAAAAAAAAGGTGTAATTGTTACAAGTGACCACACTTAGGCCAATCGAAAATGGTGAAACACTTAGATCAATCCACATGAGTAGGCCCCAATCTCACAACAGCAACCTGTGCGTACATCAAGAGAAAATTCAGGGAATGTGAATAGTGTAAAGGTGTGTGTGTCAGTCTGCATGCAGAACAGATAGGGAATCTGGATTGCATGAAGAGGAAAAGAGTGTCAGGATTGAAAGAAGACTTATTCGCACCCTGTAGTATCTAGGTGACAACCTTGCTTGCAGAAAGTGGGAAACACTTGAAGTGCTCCCTTATGAAGATCAAGGATTCACACTATGAATTACAACTCAAGGTAGAGAAAACCAAAACCCTCCTAAATGGACAAATATATCTCAATTTATCTCCATCGTGATAAATGGGGTAAAGATTTTGAAGTTGCCAGGGATTTGGGCTTGTGTGCATCCACAACCCATGTACATAGAAGCAGCGGTGAAAAGATCAAATAAGTGTGTCTTGGGTATATCTGCTGCCCCTCTTGGGAGAGAGTATGAACTGAGATACCTCTTTTGTTTAAGAATCCACCTCGAAAGAGGGTGTGAACCCAGCCATACTCTCTGTTTCTTTTGGGGGGAAAACCTTTGACTCTAACTTAGTATATACTTAAGACACCAAACATACTTCATATCCCCTGAGTGTATGCTTGCTACCACCTTACAATTCTAACAAACATTGCTCCACCTGGAAAACCACAACTGTGTTTACTGGATGAGCTTCAGTATAAACAAGAACACCTATTGTGGCTTCTGGACATTTTGGGGCTTCTGCATTTGGCTTCCCTCTGCCAGACTCTCAATTTTGCATGGAACTGTATCCACTACCACATGAGCCATTTCCTTATAGTTTCATGAGTTCTGTAGGAAATTACAGCAAATCACAGAATATGAGGATATGAGGGAAGACAGTCAAGAAAGGAATTGGGGAAACTGGAACAGAATAGCGCATTGGAAGAGTTGGATATCTGGGACATCTTTAAGCTACAGTTCTTTGGGACTCACCTGGCATCAATTCTTCTAAAGAAAGAATTACCACAGTAGGGTCAAGCATATCACTTGTTTTTGTCAAAGAAGAAAATTGCACACTGTCCTGGTGAAGTAAAAAATGAAAGTTTTAAAAAAAATTTTTAATAAAATTTTATTGAGAAATAATACAGCTTGTACTGTGAAGTGTTCAGTGAAAATCAAAACACTTCCACTCAAAGAAAATGTAGTCACTTAATAACTGATTAGCTAGACAGTTTTCTTATTAGGTAAGTGCACATTTAGTGCAAGGATATTGGTCACAGCCTGCCTTTTTCCATGCTCTAATTTCATCTGTTTGGGCTAATTGTTGCTGTTATAAACATTTTCACAATACTATGTAATTCTGAGCATGTTCACAGAGCAAAAGTTATTGTAAAATTGTTAGGGTGATTTCTAAATGGCTTTCTAGGTAAGGGATTTTTACTGCTTTTTTCAGCGAATGGGGGGAAGTTCACATAAAGTAGTTTCAGAGGAGTAAAAAGCCACAGAAGGATCTAAAGAATTGGCAGCTGGTAGGGGAGTAGTATGTGTGAAAGCTGACATGTGACATTTTAACGCTACTTAGTTCATTTACAGAATGTTCTACAATTTTACTGTCTTTATGCAGTTTAGAAGCCTTAATATACCAATCAAAATAGGCATGTCACTGAAGCTATTTAACCTCGAATCCTTCATTCTCTAATTTACTGAACACAACAGGAAATGTAATGCAAAAGAGTCACATAATTGTCAGTGATTTTCCTAATTGTCTTCAGTGACATTATGCAGACAGATAAGAACTAGCAGAATGAGGAAATGTAACGCTGTTAGTGTAGTGAGCAGGAGTCTTGGAAGGTGATTCTAAATCTCCTTCATACCAGGCAGTCATCATTTTATAATGACAATGGCATAGTTACATAATTTTATGTGACAATAAATAAAAATGTAGGCGTGGAGTCTAGCCTGTCAATGAGGTCACAGCCTGATTGTGCCTTCTTGTGGGTGTGGCCTTCTCATAGGAAGGTTCTGGGAACCTACCTCCCTGCTCCCTTCATGTTCTTATTGATGAGTCATGCTGAGATCTGCCAGAGCCCTGTGATGCTTCCTTCACCATTGGATCCACAAGACTTTGGATACACTGGGCACATTGGCTTACGATTTCCTTGAATTCCGCATCATTACATGTAGCTGTGTAAGCCTGAAGAGGGATTTGTGGACCAGCATGTGACTTATTGACTTGATCAGAGCTTGGCTGGGATGTTTTCCTGATGTATAATTACTACTTGATGTAAAGCTCTCTCTTACACATATATGAGTGTCCTTGGATATGTTTCTCAAGTCAACTCGGCCTCACACAGACAATAACAGCAAACTTTCACTTGCAATAATCAAAACAAATCAATAATAAAGAGCAATCAGTTCAAGGGAATAGAGCTCTGGTCCAAGAGTGAATACTGGTATTATTATTTTTTTAATTTTATGAGTCTCACGAATTCAGAAAGCTAGAAAACCTAATGTGCCTCCTTGTCCAGATGCACCAGAGATTGTCCAAGATAATTCAAAATTGTCTGATAGTAGATGTTTCAAAGCAAAGAAATCACACTCTGTTCTGAGTAAGAGAAAGATAGTTTTATTGAGGAATAATACAGTATGAACTAGGCAATGTTAAGTAAAAATGTAAAGCACTCAGTTATTGAAGAAGAGATAAACAAATCCAACCAGCCAAACAAGCAACTGATAGACCTTCAATGAATATAGACTCATAGGGACTGTGAGGGTTGCATAGAACTAACCTTGCTAGTATCGACAGATGGGGTAATATCAGACTTGATCTGGACTGGGTTGAGATGTTATGGCATTGGGCATGCAGTATGAGAGAAACAAATCATGAAGATGGAGAATAGATGCTTGTTTGACCTCTGCCTCATGGTAGATTTTCTTCTTTGGCTAGCCAGAGGTCAGAGATGGCCATGCAGTTTACTGTGTTTTTTTCCTGGAAAGAATATGGAAAACTAAAGTTTTGATTATTTTATTTGGTTGTTGTTTTTGGTTATTCCTGTGTGAAAATGGAGAAAATGAATGTGATTAATGTGTATTTTTAGCTCAGGGAATGAAATTGCCTCGGGTTTCTCAGAGACCATGCTGCCTATAGAAAATGGCTGACTGAAGTCAAAATGGCTGAAGTTTCTATCATGGCTTGAGACAGTGCAGTCAGAGATCTAAGAGTATACAGAATACTTTAGATAAGGATTAAGATATGTTAGATAAGGACTGAGCTTTAAGATTGAGTTTAGGATTGGCTCTACTAGGTTTATACTGTTTTCTTCTGCCTATTGTTACTGATATAATGATTTATGGAAATAATTTTTAGGAAGTATGAAAATAGAGAGCTTGTAAGTCCACTTGTCTTCAGCCACATTAAAACTGTTTGCTCAAATAGGTTTGGGACACACCTACAAAAAAGGCTTTGAAAAAAAAAGCTACACCCAGTGTTGAGTTCTCAGGACATTCAAAGGTGAAAAGATTTGCCAAGGGGGCTGTTTACTTATTGAAGAAAAAAATGAATTTTTTGGATTTTTTTGAATTTTGCACTAGTGTTTTTCTCCAGAAGTTGAAAAATTTTTGAATCATTGAAGATTCTCTCCTCTCTAGGAATGAACATTAAAGGGAACCTCTGAGGAGCCCAAAATGCTTTCTAGGTGACCACCTGGAGCCACTTGTTGGGTGGAATTGAGAGAAATGCAGCAATAAAGAGATGGGTTGAATCTGGCCACTGACACCTGTAGACCGGGTTCACAAGGACAGATGACAAGATGAGAAAATCCGTTGACTGGTTTGATGGTTATGATCTAGCAAAGTTGTTTAAAATTTGTGATGGGACTTATGGTCTAAATGCAAGACAGCCAATGGGCACCTGGAGAGTTTAAATAAGGCAGCCCACAGTGAGTTAACCACAACCCAACCAGGTGAAGGGAAGATTTTAAACCTGTGGATGGGTGCATATTGATGATGACTTTATGAACAACCTGTTCTGATTTGACTTTGCTTATGGATGCAGACTTCACAAGGTTCCAACTGGAATGAATATTCTTCATGTCAAAGATTAGGATTGTCTCCTCAGAGCACTGGGTTGATGTAAGTGGGCAGTATAAAAATTAGATACCAAAATGGGAAGGATAAAGGCTGGAAGTAGCTTACTTACAAACTTTCATAGATGGGGGAATATCTTGAGAGGATTATGGTGTAGGTGTTACTTAACTATAATTGTTAAACATAGAATATTGTTGAGGCTTTGGATCATATTGGGTTGCATACATTTTAGTTTTATCCTGTTAGATACAGATACGATTTTATTGTTATTTTGTTTAAAATTATGCATGGTGAAAGGGTTGTGTGCCAAGTTGACAAAGACTGGTTTGTGGCAGTTGTATAGTCTACTGTTAACTTGCAAAGGGTTGGAGTCAAGCCTGTCAATTAGGTTGCAGCTTGATGACCTCATTTGTACCTGCCAGGAGAAAAATAACTCACTGGAGGCCAGGTGCAGGCTCCTTTTGCTTCTTCTTCCTGTTGACAAACCACATGGAGCTAACCTGATAGAGCCCAAGCTCTGAAGCTAGAGGATCCATGTGGAGATGCTTCCACCACCACTGCATCCATAAGACTTTCCACCTACTGACATGAAATCTTCCTGCATTCAGCATCATTGCATGTGTTTGTGCATCTGAAGAGGAAATTCTAGACTACTATCAGGAATATGGTATAATATCATACTTATGGACTTGATCTAAGCTGGGTTGGGATGTTTTCTTTATATATATATATATATATATATATATATATATATTTACATAGGAGTTTCAATGAATTTATTTCTCTAGTATACCCAGACTAATGCATACAGTATGAACTGGGCAGCGTTAAGTAATAATACAAAAATCACTCAGTTGTTGAAGAGGAGAAACCCCAAACAAACCAACTAAGTAAATAAACTCACTGCCATTCAGTCAATGTCAACTTATTGTGCTTTTATATAGGACAGGATAGAACTATCCCTGCAAGTTTCTAAGACTGTAACTCATTTAATAAAATCTGGATGTTTAGTACAGTAGAATAAATATATAGGATATAATATATTGGTCTAAAATCCTTTGCCTGGTTAAGTATGAATGTATTAAAAACAAAAACTAATAAAAGACTACAAAGAAGTTCTTCAAACACTTTTTGCCCCTATGTCTTTTCTACTTCTGTTGGATGTTTGGACTGAATGCAGAGATGATGGCTGAGCCACTTCTTGATCACATATTGTCCTTCTAAGGGCGCCCCAGCAGGAAAGTGAGTTACATGTTGGGCTGATAATCACAAGGTCAGCAGTTCCTAACCACAAGATGCTCTGTGAGAGAAGGGTGAGCCTTCTTGTAAGTTTCAGTCTTGGAAACACACAGGGATATTATTCTCTGTTCTGTAGAGTTATTATGGAGCCTACTTACTAGTGAAACAGTGCAAGGGAGCAAAGGTGGAGATTGGGATAGAGCAAGTGCAGATTCCTTGTCAACATCTTGGGACTACTTTGTCATCCCTGATGGACGTTCAGAGAATCTTATGTCAGTGGGGCAATGCATACAAATCACTTTACGTGGATGTCAGGGTGACAGGGCACAAGAAATCCTGACACCAACCATGTTGCTTAGTAAGGTTGCCATGTTAACTGGTATGATTTTCTTCCTCTTAGGAGCCTAAAATAAATTTCTCTTGTGTTGCCCTATGTTTTTCAAAGTCAATCTCTCTCTTGGCAAGACAAACCAACATCACCACCCCCCACCAAAACAAACAAACAAACAAACAAGCACCCCAAACCTTACTATAATCAAGGTAGCGCTGTTTCATAGCGACCTCACTGTGGGTTTCCAAGAGTGCAATTGTTTAAGGAAGTAGACACCTAGTATTTCTCCTTTCTGCTGCTAGTTTTGAACTGCCGATGACAACCCGATGCTTAACCCGTGCATCACTGGAGCGCCTTTGATTTGACAGGAACCTGAATTCCAATAGCTGTAATGAGCGTGGCTTGCTAGTTTGCCATTCTTTCTGACAATCTATGTCACACTGTCGTCTCCTTTGAATATTCAGCTGTTATACAAAACAGCGTCCACCTGAGGAACTCAACAACGGGAAGAGTCTATCCCCATTACCCAGAAAACATCAGATATTTGACATGTGTCTTTAAGTTGGGAAACAATACAACTTTTTGTTCTGTGGACTTTAGGATAAAATGGGAAATTAGCTTGCTGCCGCTGGTAGTACTTATAAATAATAGAATAGTTTGAGTTTGTACTTTCTTACTGGTTGGAATGCAAAGCCCCCCCCCCCCTTTTTTTTTTTTTTTTTAGTTTAAGCTGCAAAATTTCACTTGGCACAGCTCCTAGAATGTCAGGGAAATTTAGAAGCAGTTAGTGTTGCCCTTCTTGTCACTTTTGTTGAGATTGATGCCAGAAGCTTGATACAAATGGTGCTGCTCTCTCTTATAAAGAGTGCATCCTGTTTACTTTGGTGCAATGTGTGAGCTATTGTGTTGATCTAATTCTTTGCGTGAAGGATGGGAGCAGGAAACAGTGGAACAAAGAAGGAACAGCCAAATTTCGCCAGACAAACTTGAGCACTATGGGATACAGACTCTTGAAGGAGGTAGGTGTCCACCCTTACTCCTTACAGGAATTGAAAGCCTCATTTTTCTCCCACAGAGCGACTAGTGGATTCAAACAGCTGACCTAGCAGTTAGAAGCCCAAATTGTATCCATTATGCCATACGTAGGTGGGGCAAATATCACCATATATTTTTTTGTTTTTGTTTTTGTGGCATCACTGCCCTGATGGGAGTAGGAAGCCCAGACTTGCTCCTGGAGAGCAGCTGCTGGATTTGAACTGTCAGCCCTGTGGATTGCAGTCCCACACACAACCACTAGGCGACCAGGGCTCAGCCATATCACTATATTTTGATAATTTTTTGTTTATTGAATGTTTCTATGACTTTGGAACAATGTATTTGATTTATATACACATACAGATATAAACACATACATAAAACTAAAAACCAAACTCATTGCTCACTCATAGTGACATCCTGTGGGTTTCAGACACTGTCACTATTTATGGAATTTGGAAACCCCGGTCTTTCTAAAGCAGAGCTGCTGATGGTGGTTTCAATTTGTTGACCACAGGAAGGAATCTTTCAAAACTTCGTATCAAAAGGAAATTTAAAGAAATACACACACACACACACACACAACACCTTGACCATCAAGGTCAAGACAATTTTGAAAGCTATGATACCAACCATCCATCCCTATAAACTAAACATTCTGGAAATTTTAATCATGTAAATGTAGTTTCTATAAAAAATATAGTTTCTTATTATACTACTAACTTTTAAATATAAAGATATTTAAAAGTAAGAAAGCAGAAATTAACCAGAATTGTCAGGTAGGTGCCTATTGTTTTTTCATGGAAACTCCCCAATTTACCCTTATTTGCTAAGGAGTGTAAGCAGCTGTCTAGTTGCCTAGTCCAGTTGCCAGTCCCCAAATCTGTAATCCTCCTAATTTACAATGTTATAATTTTTAGTTCTTTGATGCCTGATAACTGATTTTTTTGACACCTCATGGTCACACAAATTGGTGTACTTCTTCCATGTTGGCTTTGTTGCTTCTCAGCTAGATGGCTGCTTATTTAACTTTAAGCCTTTAGGAGCCCAGATGCTCTTTTAATATAGCTTTCTTTATTCACCACATTTGCTTGTGCACACATTTGTCTTCAGTGATTGTGTTGAGTAGGTGAGCATCAAGGAATGCCAATTTAATAGAACAAAGTGTTCCTGCATTGAAGAAGTACTTGACTGGAGGTCCAATGTCCATCTGGTCCTGAATGCTATCCCTGTAAGTATATGCACATAGATATATTTCCCCAATCATCCTATAGAAATATATTCATCTATGTTTATGCCTGTATTTAGACCTCTGTGGATGCCCTTTGCCTCCTAGTTCCTTCCTCTATTTCCTTTTACTTTCCTCTTAGAATTTAAACCAATTTGACTTTTAATTGCCCTCCTTTTATAGCCACTCCGACTAATTTCTAGGTCTCCTTGGCAAGGAAATTGGAGGATTTTTATATGTTTTTTCCCCTTTGATTTATGTAGTGAATTGCATCGATAGTTTTTCTAATATTAAACCATCTTTGCATACCTGCTGTAAATTCCACTTGACTTTAAATTTTGGATGCTTTGATTAAATATATTGTCTAGGATTTTGTAGAAAATTTTGGCATCTATAATGGTTAGTGATCTTGGGCTATCCATTTCAATTTTGTTGATATCTTTGGCTTATGTATCAGGGTTATACTTGCTTTATAAAATGAGTTTGGTTTTTCTATATTGTGAAATGATTCATGTAGGATGGATGTAAACTATTTCCTAAATGCTTGGCAGAATTCCTGAGCTAAATCATCTTGTCTTTGACTTTTTGATGTTGGGAGTTTTTTCATGACCAGATATGTTCTTCTTAGGTTATTGGACTGTTGAGATATTCTAAACTGGTCTGTGTTAAGTAAGGGCAGTGATGTGTTTCTAAACATCTATCCATCCCTTATAGATTTTAAAGTTTGTTGGAGCACAACAATTTTTTTGTAATAATGTATGATTTCCTTTTTATCTCCATTTAATTATGATCTCAATCATTTAACTTCTTATTCATAATATTTCCTTTTTATCCTTCTCCTGTGTTAGATAGTCCGTTTTTTTTTATCACTTTTGTGAATGCTTTCAAAGAATCTACTTCTTGCCTAGTTGATTCTTTCTATAGTTTTTAAATTTTCTGATTCATTTATTTCTGCTCTATTTTTTTCTTCCGTGTTCTGTGGGTTTGCTTTGCAGGTCTTGTTCCAAATATTTAGTTGATGTGCTAAAGATATTTTAATTCTTTCTTCCTTTTCGATATGTACACCTATTGTTATAAACTGCATTGATAGGAGCTCTTCTCAAACTGATATCTTGCACTCCTTAGTACCAAAAACTATCCCCTATATCCATTTGAGATAAGTCATTATGAGTATTTTTGATACAAAAATTTTTATTCTATCTATAGTTTTCCGTAATATACATTTCCCATGAACTTTTGAAGACCTTTCATATATACCTTCATCAAAATATTGTGTGGCTGGTGCTCTGAATCAAACACATAGGGACCAGGTAAGCCTTGTAGAGTTTCCAATATTGTAATTTTTATAGAAGCAGAGTACCAACATTCTTCTCCTGCAGATTGATTGGTGGGTTCATACTGCTGAACCTTTAGTTAGCAACTGAATACTACAATCATTTTGACAGTAAGACTCCAAAACCAAATCCACTGCTGTCAAAGCGATTCTGATTCATAATGACTTTATAGTATAAGCACCACCTCATTGTCCCATAGGAAGGCTGGTGAGTTGGAATCCCACCCTCAGGGGAGCAGCTGAACCAATGCACTACCAGTGATTCTTCATAGGGCTTTACCTTCTTACCAACAGTTTCTAATCCCATACAATTTCTTATTTAGCATATTTGTGTCTCTTCTTTATAAAAATTATTTTATTTAACTGGGGTTTTGTCCATTTCTTGAAAAAGTTGGTGTGATAGGTAGGTCTATTGTGCCAACTTGGCCAATAAACACATGTGGGATTAAGAATGTCGCAGTTTAATTTGGAGAGAAAAGAAATAAATGGGTTGGTGAGCCTCACCTTCTTGTCTCTTGCCCTCTGATGATCAGACCAGAGTGTGACTGCCTTAACTAGTTCTCTGACTCAACTTGCAAGCTACACTACCTGTGGAACACCCAATCCATGGACCATGTCACTGTAGTTTGAGGTTCCTTAGAGACCTGATTTGCCACACCATTAGTGTATACATTACTTGAGCTGGGGACTGTTGGACCCTGTCATCTGGTGACCCGTGCTGCAGTTTGCTACCTGTGGTTGGAATGTCTGTGTTGCATTACAGAAGATTCAGCTGCCTGCTTCCTTGATTTGCACCTAGCAACCCTCTTAAGTTGAAGGACTGTCACTATATTAAATGTTTCATGGAAGTGAGCCCTTTGTACTGCTCTGAGGACTAATAAGCTATATATATTTCTTCGTGTTCTATCTATCATCTATCTATCTATATCTAAAATCAGAAGTTTTTGTTTCTCTAGGAAACCCTGTCTAACACAGTTGCAATTTAAATTTAATTTGATGCATTTCTTTCTGCTTTCTACCTTAGTAATTTCTGCTATATGTCTCTTATTTTCTTCACTGGGCTATTTCAGCTTATTTTTAATTTTTGGTACACTTCTAATTTGGGGATTTAATATTATATTTTGTTGTTTAATTGATATATAGCAAGATTTTGCAAATTTTTATGCAAATAACTTATCCATAGAAAAATATTTTAGGCTTCATTGTCATATAATCTCTAATCCTTGAGTGCTGTATTAGTGCTTAATTTCGTAGTATTCAGTTTGCTGATGGTTGTGCTTGATAGCTATAGTTTTAACTTTATTTTCAATCTTGATCTACATTCAGTTTCTATTTGCGTTCTTTTTGGCCATTAACCATCTTTGTGGCAGAAGCTCTGTGTTTGTGCAATGAGTTTGAAAGTAGATGGGCTAACCAGTTTGTTATGCATTGGGCTATTAGCCACAAGGTCAGTAGTTCATACTCACCAATAACTTGGAGGGAGAAAGATAAGGACTCTCCTCTCCTTTATCTGGTGATGAATCTTCTTTGTCCAGAGATTATCTTTGTTTAACCCTCTCTTATAATTCATATATGAACTCTCTTCTATTTTTCATATATCATAAGTAGGAATGCTGTTAGAATTATATGCTTACTTCTTTACAAGTAGTTTGAATTTATGGTATCCTCTGTTATAATAATGCTGGATAGTCAAGGCAAATAATGTTATTTGCCTTCTTGTAACTTACATATTTTGGGTACATAATGTTTCAAGAGACTTGGATTCAGGTATTCACCATTATGCCTTCCTAGATGAAGGTTTTATTTTTGCTTCTTTTTTTCCCAATTATTTTATTGGGGACTCTTATAACATTCAATACATCATTTGTATCAAGCATATTGTTACACACATTACCATATTCCTTTTGAAATGTTTTCCACTTCAGCCCTTGGTATAAGCTCCTCCTTCTCCCTCCCTCCTTTTTTTAATGAATCATATTATTGGGGGCTCATACAATTCCCATCACAATCCATATATACATCAATTGTACTCAGGCCATATTTACACACTTATTGCCATCATCACTCTCAAAAAATATTGAGAGGAGTGTCATTGATTTTTTTTAATTGTGGGAAAAACATACACAACAAAATATTCACCAGTTCAATAATTTATTCTTGCACAGCTCAGTGACATTGATTGCAGTCTTCAATACATGGAGATAATGTTTTGAAACCAGACTGTGAAAATGCATGGCATGGATTCAATATGCAAAGAAAATTTCTCAGCCTGCAGGTTTATATTCATCTGGAAATATCCACTTCTCTGGAGAAGGGCAATACTATTTTTATTCACCCAGAAAACCATCTTTATCTGAATAATTTATCATGTTTCAAAATATAAATATGTAACATAATAAGTACATAGGATAAATAAGTTACTTAGCAACTCTGTACTCAAACTGGTGATTCTGTTGTTTAATGTGGTCAATTTACAGTTTAATTGAACAGATGTTTAGTATTATTTTATTCCCTTTAGAATAAGGTTTTTCCACTCTAAATTTAGGGCAATTTGATTTGTCATAGCACTGAACATTTCTGTGTATAAGCATAAATTATGAGAATGTTTCATCTATTTGAAAGAATTTATAAATAACTACCTTTTGTAAATAATCACCTTTTAATTATAAAAGTGTCCATGAATTTTGCTTAAATGACTGTCACAATCATTATAGTGCCGCTGTCCTGGGTCTGCCAACTGCCTATGAAACAAACCAACCAGTCGTCTCTGAGTCCAGATGCACCGCTCTCCAGGACAGTTCTTACCAGGGAGCTGTCAATCTGTGTCTGTCTGAGTGCTCACCCACAGCGTTCATTGATTATTTTACTGTCTACCATGAACGGTTTAAAAAAAAAGTCCCACAGGAGTCCAGCTCCCAGTTAAAACCCGTGAGTGATATTTCAGGCCTGACCATAGGCAATTATAAAGGCTTTTTACCTGGCAGGTCTCAGAGGAAAACCATTCTCCACAATCTGACTTGGTACACAGCCAATGCACTGCTATCTCTGAAAGGTAATGTTAGTCAAAGACTCAGGCCCCATGGCTGGCAATGCTCTTTTGCATCCATTAAATAAGAGCTGTGAAAGTACTCAGAAATTGTGTAAGGTCAAAACCTGTCAAAGAAGGAAAATACAAATACGTCCCACTAAGAGCAGGGTCTTACTGTTGTAAAACAGCACCCCACTAAAGGGAGAAACTTGAGAAACCCAGAAAAACAAGAAAATCCTGTTGAGTTCTGGTTCTTGCAGAGATCACCGTATCTGCATTCCTAGCCTAGCCAACTCTATACAACGGTCTCTCTTTATGCGTGGCCTGTTTTCAGAGACATCCTTCAACTACATTTTTTGAAATATCTTTCATTACTCGGACTCAGGACTTTTCTATTGCTGTCCATCTCTCTCAATCTTCTGACCTTGTCATTAGGCTTTAGAGAGTCTATTGAGACTCATAGTGATCCTACCTAAAACTAGACTAGGTCCTGCACCATCCAAAGGATGCTGCTGTGCTCGAGGTCATGGTTACAGTCATGATGCCACCTCATCCCAAAGGATATCTTCTTTTTTGTCTCTTTGACACTGCTTTACTGAACATCATGCCCTCCTCCTGGGGCTGATTCCTCCTGATAGCATATCTATACTAGATGAGAGGAAATCTCACTATCCTCTGTGATCAAGCACACGTTTCACGATCTCTTTTGACTACACCTTGATCTTTTCTTTCTTTTCTGTCTTGTTGCTTTTCTATGTGTGCTATTCTTGATGTCCTCCCACAGTTCATCAGTTTGCCTGCCATTGGTCGTCAATGTGTCAAATCTGTTCTTGAGATGTCCTCAAATTTCACATAGGTCATACTTAAGGTTGTCTTCTGGTTCTCCCGGATTAGTTTTACTATTCAACTTCAGTACAATTGACATATGAATAATAGAGGGTCTATTCCAAAATTACACCCTGGCCTTGTTTTGTCTGTCAAAATTAAGCGTCTTCATCACCAGGTTCCACAGACTGAGAAAAGAAAAGTCTGTGAAGAAGAAATGTAAAGTCTACTTTTGAGGGATTTGCATGTTGTTAAGTGCTATGGAGTCAGTTCCAACTCATAGCAGCAACAAAATTAAGTACTGTCCAATCCTTTATCATCCTACAATGGTGGTTGTGTTTCAGCCCACTGCTTCAGCTGATCTATCAGCCCATCTCATTGAATCATACTCTTCTGAAAACTTTCTACTTTACCTAGTATGATGCCTTTCCCAGACACTAGTCTCTCCTCATAATATATCCAAAGCACATGAGATGAAATCTTGCCATCAAATCTAAAGGAATATTCTGACTGTGCATCTTCCGTGGAATTAGGCATGGAACACCTTACAAAGAGCAGTGGACATTGCCAAGCATGCTGAAAACCTTATAAATACCACCAGAACTTTGTTAGATGTAATGTCAGATAATGAGCCCCTCAGGTAAAAATGCACTCAACATACAACTGAAGAAGAGTTACCTCCTCAAAATAGAGTTCATCCAGCCAGTTAGGTACAGTGTAGTAACAATGCAATATGCAACTTTCCTCTAGCTCTCAAATGCTTCCTCCCACCCACTATCAAGATCCCAGTTCCACCAGACAAATCCAACTAGACCCGGGGATGTACATGGGAGTCAGAAACATGAGAAATTTAGGATAGATGGTCCCTGAGGACTAATGGTGGGAGTGGTCATACTGGGAGGGTAGAGGGATGGTGGAATAAAAAGGGGGAACCAATTTCAGTGATCTACATGCAACCTCCTTTCTGGGACATGAACAACAGGGAATTGGATGAAGGGACACAATGGACAATGAACAATATGAAAAAATAATAACAATTTGTAAATTATTAAGGGTTCATGGGGGAGGGGGGTAAAGGAAGGGAAATATGGGGAGCTGGTACTGAGGGCCTAACTGGAGGGAGGATGTTTTGAGAGTGATGATGGCAACAAGTATGCAAAGGTGGGCTGCATACAATTGATGTAAATATGGATCGTGATGGAAGTTGTATGAACCCCCAATAAAATAATTTTTTTAGAAAAAAAGGGGGAGGGGAAGAACTTAT
Source organism: Nesogale talazaci (assembly GCA_004026705.1). Classification (NCBI taxonomy): domain Eukaryota; kingdom Metazoa; phylum Chordata; class Mammalia; order Afrosoricida; family Tenrecidae; genus Nesogale; species Nesogale talazaci. Next base: position 13,548 of record PVJH01007545.1, on the reverse strand, counting down.
AGCAAGGGCTCAAGTGGAAGTTATTTGGAAATGAATATGGCAATATATGTACAATATGTTTGATACAAATGATGTATTGAATGTTATAAGAGCTGTAAGAGCCCCCAATAAAATCATTGGGAAAAAAATAGAGTTCATCCAAGTGACATGCATAGAGTAAAACCCTTTGGGACTTTTACTTGCTGATGGTGCACAATGCAGAATGAGAATTAATACCTGAAACCATCTATCAGTAATCAGAAACTGGAATATAGAAATGGATGGCTGAACCCCGGTGGCATAGTGGTTGTTTACGGGACTGCGACTCACAGGGTTGGTGGTTCAAATCCAGCAACAGCTCTCCAGGAGCAAGGCTGGGTCTCCTTCTCCCACCAGGGGGCAGTGATGTCCACAAAAAAAATGAAATTGAACACAGAAAGTTATATATCCTTGGCATTAGTGAGCTGTAATGAACTGGTATTGACCATTTTCACCAAGGCAATCATCTGATATACTTTGCTAGAGATGAAGACTTCAAGAGGAATGGAATTGCCCTCATTCTCAAAGATACCATTTCAAAATATAGCTTGAAGTACAAGGATGTCTGTGATTGGATAATATTACTATGCACACAAGGAGAGGAAGCCATTTAACACAACTGCTATTCAAATGGGTGCACCAATCAGTAAAACTGGTGCTGAAGAAATTGAAGAGTTCTATTAATCTCTTCAATCTGAAAATGGTCAATTATGTAATCAAGATTTGTTGATAATTATTAGTGATTGGAATGCAAATGTTATCCTCATAAATCAATGCTTACCTTTTACTTTTTCGCATCCAGTCAAATAACAGCCTGGGCACAACTTATAATCTGCTGTTAGAATCATCAGGAATTCTGCTGATGGTCTGAGAAATGAGTGTATGAGAAAGAAGACTAATTAAGAAGCTTATGGCCCTGAGAAAGGTAACATGCAGCAACCTACAGATCCCTTCACAGAGAGATAGGGGCTTAGATGAGTAATTGCACAGAAGGCAGCAGTCACACTATGAGAGCTGGCTGAGGGGGCACATGCCAATTTTCAATAACTGGTATCTCTCAATCAGTTCTGGTGTCCTTCCCCAAAAATTCTTTCCAAAGAATCACTACATATACCGAAGGCTTACTCACCTTAAACATTTCACATTTCTTGCATCTAGGAATGTTGTCTTACGTAATGATGTCTGAAGAGTACCAATTCTTCCTGTGAGAGTCCAATGAAACATTCTCTACTCCCTTCTTCTTTCTAAGGCCTAATGAGGGGATATTTTCATAATTCTCTTTGGCTCTTTGTACCGCGGTGATGATTCAGTTTAGGACATTTTGAGTTTTAGAAAGGCTATGAATCATTCAAGTTGATATCGACTAGAGAGATGAATTCATGAGCCTACCGCGCATAATAAATCCAAGGTTGGAGACACAGATTTAGAAAAATCATTTTAATGGAGGTAGTTAGAGCCAAAGAATTTATAATTACACAAGGGAGAAAATACCAAGAATGAAGCTCATAATTCCTCATGAAATTCACATGAAGAGATAAAGTGCTTTTCCAGCATGAGCTTTAGCCTTCTTAGGAAATAAGGGGGAAAAAAACCGGGAGCAACTTGAAAAGGGACAAGAGGTGGGAGGGCAAGGGACAAGAGAAAATATTAACCTCTTTAGGGTTTGTATTCTGCAATTAGAAATTAGGGTCAGAGTGTTTTTTATGTGAAAGACCATATATTTATAATAAGGGTGTGTCTGTAGAAAATTGACATTGAAAATACAAGACAAAACTGAAGAGGATATAAGAGGAGAAGGGCAGAAATGAAAATAACCTTGGCTGTAATTACAACTAATGATATCGAACAATAGTTTGCCAATCTCTAAGTAAATTTCTTGCCAACTAGTATGTTTCAAGGTTTTTCATATTTTACATAATGAGTATGGATTATATGCTGGGCTACCCAGAAAACTGACTGTCGTTGAAGATTTGCATGCAGAAAATTAATTAGGAAAATATTCATCATGTGCATCATTCCCTTTTGACCTGTGAGCTAGTTATTAGTGAAGATTCAACATCTTGGCTAATTTTAGGATCTACCTTTTCTCTTGAGGATAAGTCACAGTTTCCAGATTTTCTTGTGAAGAGCCGGGAATATTTTGTAATATCAGATTTTATCTTAAATACTGGATGTATTATAGAAATTCTAGATCATGTTATGTTTCTAAAATATTATTAGCATCTTGGTTTGTTTTATAAGTTGATTAATGTGGCTACACTCAAACTCCAAATTCTTTATCCTCTTTTGTGGGCAGCAGATGAAATATCTCCTATGAATATTCTTGTATTAGCTTTGCATAGTTACTGCAAAAATGTACTACAAATTTGATGGCTTAAAGCAAGAAATATTTATTCTCTTATAGTTCTGGAGTTCAGACCTCCAAAATTAGTTATCACTGGGTGAAGTCCGGTATCAGTAGGACTATGTTACTTTCAAGACCATGGGAACTGGTTTCTAGTCCCTTCTGATGTTGTCTTCTCTTGGCTTAAGACTGTATCACTCTAATCTTCAAGGCTAGCATCTTCAAAGCTTTTTTTCCTGCTCTGTGTGTAGCAAATCTTCCTAAATGTGACACACTGGGAACTCCAGGGTAATTTCCTCATCAGAATATTCTTAATTTAATTGCAACTGCAAATGCTTTGCCTTATAAGTAGCTTTTAAAGAGTCCAGGGATAAAGACCTGATGCTTTGGAGAATCATTACTGTAGCCTATTTAACATCTCTGCGCTGTTTGGGGTCCACCTGCCCATCCACGGTTCAGGAGGCAGCTGCCAATTTGCAGGATATTCACAGGTTGAATTAAGAACTCTACTTTTCTGGATCTCTCTTATCCTGAAATTCTCCACCTCAGTTTCTATCTTTTGTGGTCAGCCAGGGAGGATATGCAGTTCAGAGAAGGTTTTTCTTTTTAAGATTTAGCTGCTAGAACCTATCCTCAAGACTCAAGACACCCCCACCTCCCCAAAAGGGGAAACTTGTACACTATACCATTTCCATTTTCCAAGTATATGTGTGTGTTAGACTGGGTTGAGTACAGAAAGGAACCCAGAGACACTCATATATGCATAAGAGAGTTTTATATCCAGATGTAGTTATCTACTCAGACAATCTTGGCACAGTCTTACTCAGCTCCATAAATCCAATAACAGTGCACAAGTCCTTTTGCAGACTCACTCAACCACTTGCAATGATGCAGAATAGGAAAGTTGCTAGTTGGTGAGTGCAAAGTTGTGTGGATCCAATGGTAGTGGATGCATGGCAGCAATCAGGGTCAGTCAAGGAGAGGTTCCCAGGGCCTTCCTTATGAGAAGACCAATTCCACAAGGAGGCACCATCAGGTGGTGACCTGAGTGACTACCATCCTAACACTTACGCATCTTCAAGTTGACATGAACTTATATAACTATCATGAGATGTCTCTTTAGTGTCTCTCTGCTTTTGGTTGTTTTCTAGTCCGGTGTTCTTATTTTATTTTTCCTACAGCTTATCACTTATAACTTTTATCTGAGAATGGATGATACATAGTGGTTATTCCTCTAAACTACAAGTCCAACCCCCCCCCCCAAATTCTTTTTAGTCATATGGGAAACTTAGTAAAATAAAATAAAATTAGAGTCATAAAAAAACTCACAAATCACAGAAGATGGAAATTCTTTAGAGTATATTTTCTGAAAGAAAAAAAATTAAGCTCATAGTAACTAAAGGAGAAAATATTCTCAGTTACTTTAAACCAGTGAACGTATTTTATAGTATCTCTGAATCAAAAAAAGAAATAAATACAGAAATTAGGGTTCACACTGAATGATAATGAAGATTTAAATATAAAAAACTCAAAGAAATATCCACACTCTCTACCATTGAGTCAATTCTGACTCTTAGGTACGCTTGAAGACTGGGTGGAAGTGGTCTTGCTGTGGGAGCCATCTAGTCTGCCCCAACTGACAGCAAGACCTATGTGCAGCTAAACACCACCCAGCCCTGCACCAGCCTCACAATAGTTCCTACACCTGATCCTGTTGATACAGCCACTGAGTCAATGCATCTCACGAGGGTCTACCTCTTTTTCTATGACCTTCCATTTTACCAAACAGGATTTCTTTCCCCAGGGGCTTGTCTCTCTTGATGTGTGCAAAGTATGAAAAGCTCTCACCTTACTTCTTCCGACACCTCCTTTTCGCCTTCCATCTCCTTCTTCAAATCTTTCTGCTCTGCACCACAGTCCAAATGCATCATGCTTATGATGCAATGGAGAGAATATCTTGGCTTGGGTCAGGCACAGCTTAGTCTTCAAAGTAACATCCTTGCTCTTCCATTCACTAAAGAGCCTTGTGCTGAAGGCGTACCTGATACAATTTATCTTTTGATCTCTTGACTTCTGCTTCCATGAGCCTTTGATTGGGAATCCAAGAGAAAAACCTTGATAATGTCAACCTTCCTCCATTTACCATCATGTTAGACAACCCATTGATCCACTTGTGGGGATTTTGGTCTTCCTTACATTGAGTTGTAATCCATACTGAATGCTACAATCCTTCATCTGCATCAGCAAATGCTATGCATATGTTTCTAATTGCTTCTTCTGAAGTGGGAAGTTGGGATCTTCTTTGCTGTTTTTTCTTAGTCTGGAATTTCTGCTGAAACGTGTTCTCTTGGAGTGATCATGCTGGGATTTGAAATACTTATGACAGAGATTTCAGTATCATAGTAATACACAAGCCACCACTATATGGCAAACTGACAGACAAGTGGTGAAGGAACAAGTCACTTCTTTCTCTGGAGGAGGGACTGGAGGATTTCAACTGCTAGCCCTATGGTTAACAGCTCAAGGTAAGATAAATTAACTGCCTATCAGACTTTATAGAACTTCTTAAAATATTTGTAACTCTAAAGGACACTAATAAAAAGAATAAATCCTGAACAAATAATAACATTTTTTAATCTTAAGAGAAGAGACAAAGCATACTAAACCAAAGTTAAGTAAAGTAAAAGGAAGAAACTATTAAAAGCAAGAGTAGAAATCAATAAAACAAAAAATATATAGATGAGAGATAAAAGCAACAAAGTCAAATTAAAACTAAAAATGATTAATAAAGCTGCTAAATATGAAAATTGACAAGGAAAAACGTATAATTTAGCAAATAGGGAATAAAACTGGATTGTCAACACAAGAGTAATAGACATCAAATGCATCGCAATAGAATATTAGGAACAACTTTATGCCAGCAACTGTGAAAAGTTGAATGGAACAGACTATTTTCTCTCTGCTTTTGCTCCTCTTATGGGACAGAATTTATACTGTGGAAGGCAGGACTTTTTATAAAGGCACTGGCTCCATATTTTTAGCAAATCATTTTGAATATAAATACTTTCCTCCAAAAATTTACTGCCAGCCAGCCCACTCTGACTCACAGTGAGCCAATAGAATAGGGCAAGACTCTAGAATTGCCCCTGAGGGTTTCTGAAATCTATATTATGTTTTTAGGAATTTTCAAAAACAGACCTATTAAACACATGGGTGACCAAAAATTACCGTGATTAAAAAAAAATGCACAAAATGTATCTGTTATCCAAGCCTTACAAAGCAGCATTTACCAATAATTAACAAATCCAATTGATATTCAGAACTTAGTGCACCTTAATCAAGCAAGCTGTAGGAGAATATCAAAGAAGTGCTAACAGCTCACTTGTTCAGATTCTGAGACTGAAACTTTTCATGGGGCCAGAAAGCTATGTCTTTCTCCCACCGAGCAGCTGGTGTCTTTGAATGGCCGGCTTGTGATCAGCAGCTCCACGTGTAACCCACTATGCCACTGGGCTCCGATGGATGCCTACATACCTCTTTTTACACGCGTGTTCACATTCTAAGGAGAAAAGGATCTAACTTTTGGTCCTATTTCTACCCCAGATGGTAAACATAGCCATCATTTCAAGAAAGAATTCACAAAATAGGGTTCTCAGTGTTTATCGTAACACTTATCCCACACCACCATCATTGATTTGATTCTGCCCCATCACCATCCTATCTTTAACACCAGCTCTACCGCCATCAGGTGATTGTGATTCAGAGCGACATTACGTGAGGTTTCTGAGTGGGTAAACCTTTATGGGAGCAGATGTCCTCATCTTTCTCCATCTACTGAGCAGCTACTGAGCTTGCACCATTAATCTTACACTACAGTGCCCAACACTTAACGGGGTTCCTTGTGGTCTCTGCTCAACCTAAAATCCAAACTTACTGCCTTTGAGTTGATTCTGATTCATTTTGACCTGGCAGGTGAGAATGGAATTCGTTTTTCAGGGCTTCCAAAGGAATCCTGGTAGTGCCGAGTATTGGGATGCTAAACACAAGGTCTGTGGTTCAAAGCCACCAGCTGCTCCTCAGGAGACGAAGCGGCCCTTCTCTCACAAGAATGTATGGTCTCAGAAACCCTTTTACAGGGTCTCCATCAGCTGGAGTTGAACTTGGTGGCTATGTATTTCATGGGTAAGGTTTCAGAGATTATAAATCTTTCTGAGTTCCCTTCAGGACCAGAGGTAAGAGAGGTGATGTCAGGAGAGTGGAGGAAGGGTGGAGTAGAAACGAGTTACCTATTGTAGGGATCTACACATGGCTACTTCCCTGGGCTATGGACAGTGGGGAAGAGGGTGAAGGGACACATCAGACAGTGTACGATGACAAAGTATGGCAATTTGTAAATTGTTAAGGGTTCATGGGGGGGGAGTGTAGAGTGGGTAGGGAGGGGAAATATTGGGAGCTGGTATTGAAGGCCTAGGTAGAAGGAGGATGTTTAGAGAATGATGATGGCAACAAATGTGCAAATGTGGTGTGCATACAACTGATGTATAGTATTGATCGTGATAGGCGTTGTATGAGCCCCCAATAAAATGATTTATATAAACCCTCCTCTCCCCCCCAAAAAAGTCTTGATCAAAGCTGAATCTTTCCCCCATGCTGCCGGAGCTCCTTTATGGACTCTGCAGGACAGAGTCAAATTGCTCCAGAGGGCTCCCAAGGCTGTGAATCTGGACAGAGGCAGACTGCTTCATCTTTCTCCAGTGGAACAGGCGGTAGTCAAATGGTGGGCCTTTGGACAAGTAGCTTTAACCAGGGCACCACCCTGGCTCCCTAAAGAAAAGGAAACCAACTAACAGCAAAGTCCCCATTGCATCGAGTCTGTTCTGACTCACATTGACCCTAAGGGACCAAGTAGCAGGACTGCCGAGAGGTACCAGCACTGCATGACTCTGCCGCAGGTGACTGTTTCCTCTTTTGACTGTGGGATTTGAACTGTCAGTGTTGTGACTGCAGTCCAGCAAAGGAAGGGAAAGGACACTTTAATTAAGGCTGAGAGAGGAGAATTATGACACCAGACCACTGACTCTTCATGAATATTAGACGAGGGCTATAATTTAACAACTAAATTGAGCATTGTCCACTCCGCACATGTTCTGTGAGTTGAAAGAATTGGGAGGTTATGCAGATTATGGATAAAGATTTGTTGGCTTTTATTAATAGTACGCAGCAAGTCCTGTCATACAAAAATGGCATAATATTAAATATAAATATGGAGACTCTTGTAAAACAAGGGACTCTGTGGGAAGATAATCCTTGCAAGTGATATTAGAAAGCCCCCCCCCTTTTTTTTTAATAAACCTGCCCTTAAGCACTCAGGAGTCGCTGATAATACAAACAGAACTCTGATCTTAACTCCTACTGCTCTGGCTGAGTTGCAAGCTGCTGCTGGTTTTTCTTTTTTTCAGTGCTCAGTATCTGAACACTATCCAGACGCCTCCCTCCACCACATAGTGGTGTGTGTGTGTGTGTGTGTGTGTGTGTGTGTGTGTGTGTGTGTGAGTGTGTGATGTGAGAGTGCGGTTGTCCTTCCGCATGGGCTCCCAATTGCCTATAGAAAAGCTAGGTCAGTGGGCTGACGGGATCTTCCTCAAGATGCTGCAAGCTGGATTTAGCACAGCCGGCTTTAAACCAGTGGGCAGAGCATCCGTTCCCTCTCTGCTGTGTTAAGTGCGCCTTGAAATCTTGATCAGAAAAGCCACTTTCCCTTCACTCTCCCTGCTCTGTGCAGTGGCAGCCTATGTGAGGAACCATTCTCTTGCGAAGCTGCGAAATAGGGAAGTGGTGGGTGGAGCCGAAGAGACAGAAAGGGAATCCATGCTGTGGAAAGCTGTTCTGGTGCTGGAGCTTCCTTTTCTCTCACTGACATTTAATCACTGGTTTGGAAGAAATTGGAATGCTGGTAGAATGAGGACCACTGTAGATGGAAGGGGGAGGGGAGGAGAGAATAATTCAATAAACCGGCTTCAGGAAGTTCAGCCATGTAGCGCCCAATAAAAAATACCATTAAACTCTGCAAGTGATTAGGGACTCAGAGGCATCTTGAGAATAAGGCAACATTTTCATGCTTTAAAAAAAAATGCAAATAGATGCCTGTAGGGGATTCCAGATTAATGCTCTGCAATTCATTTCTTTTTCCGGTTGTGAATATTGCAAACCACAGACAATCTGCCTTGCTGACTGTCCACTTCCCATCATCTTTCTTCATATGATAACACCATTCCCAATTTCTTAAATCACAAGCAGACCGGCTCTCGGCTACTGACTACCCAAACCAAGGCAGTCCAAGCCAAACCAAGCCAAACCAAACCAAAGGGCCTCCAAGTTGCTTTCATTTTATGGCAAACCCACACATGGCACTCCATAAGTTCTTCAAGGCTACAACCTCTCCGAAGCCATTTGCCAGGCCTTTCTTGATCAGCATATCTGGATCCGCCCTGCCTTGCAGCTAGTAGTGCAGTGTGCAAACATTTGTGGCACCCAGTGCTCCTGAGCTATGGTCTTGCTTATCTTTATAGATTATGGGAGGAGTCAACCAATTGAATAAGTCCAAGATACTTAAAAAGCTAAGTCATTCATAACATTCATAAAGGGAAAAGGGCACACACACGTGCTGAGAGAGAGATTAGGAAAATTATTCAATCATTGTGTAGATTATAGAATTGGAACAATTACAAGTTGGGCTGCTGCCAAGTCCAAGGTCAGCAGTTCAAAGCCACCAGCCCCTCAACAGAAGAAAGATGAGGATTTCTATTCCCATAAAGATTTATAGTTTTGGAAACCCACAGGGGCATTTCTACACTGCCCTAAAGGGTTTCCCTGAGTCTGGAATCTATGGAAGTTGGTTTGGGAATTTTCTTTTTCCTAGACCTGGTGTCGTCCTAAGGAGTGCTGGTGGCCTAGTGGATTATCCTGTACTGTTAACTGTAACTAGCAAGGTGGCGGTTTAAATCCATCAGCCAACTCATGGAGAAAGAGGAGGCTTTCTATCCCCCACCCCCAAAGATTTACAACTCTAAAACCCCAAAAGGCCAGTTCAACCCTGTCCTATAGGGCCATGGTAGTCAGAATGGACTAGAAGGGGAGTTTGGGTTTTTGTTTTTTTTTTTAATATATGACCTTGGGCAAGTAACAAATTCTGATTTTCTCAATCGCAGAACGAGAATGTGGTTCTTCATGATTTCCAAGGTTCCCAAATTTTTCATATTCAATAAATCTTCTCAAGCAATATCTATTGGATGTTTATATACTAAGCATTATAAACAATGTTTCTATTATTCCTTTTATTTTAAAGACACTCATTTCCTGGACTACTTCAATTTTCTCGATTGCAAGATAGGTCTGGTAATTACTCTCCTGCTCACTTAAGTAAAAAAGAGGGATTATACCTGCCAGTCCTTTTGCAAATGTAAAATGAACTGCAACAGAAAGACACCTTTAATATGCTCCAAGATATATGCAGATCTGTATTCCAGGAGCAGATGTTCAGGGATAATAACCAATAACCTAGAGGCATTGGTTTCACCTGAAAATATATGCATTAACTGATGACCAGTAGAAATTATCCTAGTACTATCCCCGAGTTATGTGTCTGCTCAAACACACTCTGCTAATGATATTGGTAAGTACACAAAGTCACAGGATTTATGTGAAGAATAAAGTTTCTGCTCCATAGGAATAAAGGGCAATAAAGTGTGTGCGCCATGGAAGCTTGCCCCTCATTTTTATCACTGCATTTAGACTAGTACTATTTTTTAAAGGATTGAATTAAAGAGCAGAGATTTCTTTAGTACTTTTACTCACTCAAATGCTTGTGCTTATCTAACTAGAAATACCTACACAGTCCACTGGTCAATACATGCTCATCGCTTGTAATCCTTTCAATTGTGGAACCCTGATGGCATGGTGCTGAGTTACGCATTGGGCTCTAACCACAAGGTCTGCTTTGGGAAACCGCCAGCTCTCCAAGGGAGAAGGCTTTCTACTCCAATCAATGATTTGTAAACAGGCAGTCATGCCCTGCTCCAAAGGGTTGCTCTGAGTTGAAATGAACTCAGCGGCAGTGAATTTGTTTTATGTTAAGCACTGTACTAACTTCTGTGTCTGTTTGCTTGCCCTCCTTCTTCTCTTCACCTCATAAAACTAGAGGAGGAGCTCTGGTGGTGTAATTGTTACATGTTGGGCTCTGATCCTCCGGGTCTGTGGTTCGAACCCACCAGTTTCTCCATGGGAAAGAAAACTAGAGGAAGGTATCCTAGACCCAAGTCATTCTTGATCAAGAAGTTAGTATTGAAAAATTGCAAATTTTCTTTCCTTCTCATATTTTCCTTTCTTCATGATGTCCTGAGCCCTTCTTGAGCAAGTCCCATGTATTATACATGTTTAGTTTCCTAAAACCTAACTCAGGGTTTGGTACAGAATTAGTGCTCAATTACTGTACTAAGTCATGAATGGTCTGTTCAGTTCACAGGTCTGGATACTTGTGTCAGAGGGGGATGCTAGTGGGTAATGTATAGAAACAGTCCTGAAAGTTGCCTTCCAAGCTTTGTTTTTTCCATTCTGTATTAAGATGATTCAAATCACAAATATCATAAATATTCCCATCTTTCAAATTTCATCATCTAATTTTTTAAGTCCCATGAAGAGCCTGAACTAGTAAACAACCACTGGCACTAAACTAGAATCTAACATGATAATAACAAGAACAGTGAATGATATGTCATCTTTTCCAGCAGTTGTCGAATGCGTCAGCTCTACCGTAAACTCCTTGAAGACAGAGCTGTGTCTTATGTTCAACATTAATTAATAAGGCACCTTAATTTAGAGTAGTTTTGCCAGCAGGCACTAAAATAAGATTCCTTTTCAGTTTTATTTTGTGTGTCTCCCTCCCCCCCCCCATACTTTTTGTCCTGTTTAAGGGTCATTTGAAGTCCATGGTTTCTTGCCTGATTCCCCTGGATGAATGGTAGATGAGTCCAGTCTTTGATTTCCCCAAGTTCTGATTGAAGCACTTGCTACTCATGACCAAGGATTGCAGCATTCAATCAATATCAATATACATGATATTTCAATGTAAAGAAGATCAAAATCTTCACAAGTGGGCCAAGAGGTAACATCATGATAAACGGAGAAAGAAAGTTGAAGTTGTCAAGAATTTTGTCTTGCTTAGATCCACCACCTATGCTCATGAAAGCAGGAATCAAAAGATCAATATATGTCTTGCATTAGGTAAATCTATTGTACAAGACAGAATACTGAAGAGCAAAGATATTACTTTGAGGATTAATGTGTGCCTGACTCAAGTCATGGTATTTTTTATTGCCTCATATGCATGTGAAAGTTGTTCATTGAATAAGGAAGAATGAATAAGAATTGTATTTGAATTTTGGAGCTGGCGAAGAATATTGAAAATATCATGGAAGTCTAAGAACGTCAAACCAATCAGTCTTAGAAAAAGTCAGACCAGAGTGCTCTTTAAAGGCAAGGATGGCAAGACTTCATCTTTGGACATGTTGTCAGGAGAGACCACCTGGGGGAAAGACATCATGTTTGGTAAAGTGGAGGGGCAGTGGAAAAGTGGAAGGCCTTGGACAAGATGGATGGATACGGTGGCTGCAGCAATGGGCACAGGCATACGTACAGTTTTGAGGATGACATAGGACCCAGACATGTTGTGTTCTGTTGTGCTGACGGTCACTGTGGGTCTGAACAGACTTGATGCCACTTTAAGAAGTTCCCCTTCATCTCAATGATCGGCTTGGGAGCTCCTAGGTAAGTGTTGCTGGACACATAGTTTACAGTCTCAGGTTTTGAGCACCAAACAAATAATGGGCCATCATTAGAAATAGGAGAAATTGATGATCTGTCTCTCTGGTGGTTATCTTAAGATCTTTGCCACCACCTGAACTGTTCAAAGCAAGTGCTTTAGGCTGTTCAGCTTTGACTTCCCTCCTGTGCTGTTCCTTGTAAAGTTACTCTGCAGCTCTTTCCCCTAGACACATCTTGAAGGATCTCTGCATGACAGAATAAGCATCTCAGCCTCTTCCTCACACCAACATTTGCCATATCACATTTAAGGGGGAAATGGAAACTGGAAACAAACAAACAAAAAATCCTTATCTCTCCTTTCCCTCCTCCCCCCTTTCCCCTTCTTTCCCATTCCATGTAAGTATGCACATATATTTTTTCTATTTTGTTCCATCCTTCATCGAAGTTCATTCTGCTCTGCTGAGGCCCTCCCTGCCCCTGATATATTTTCGTCTGTCAAATCTTCCACAGCAGATGGTCCCTTCAGGGAAGCTCAGAAAGTGTCTGGTTGTGCCTAGCCCCTCCCTCCCCCTTGGGACCTGGACTGACTGGTCATCCGACCCTTTTCCTTCCTCCTGGGGCTTCCCCATTCCGCAACGGCAGGTTTGGGTTCCAGGGACTGCAGAGACAGACCCTTTGCAGTTGGGTTAACTGCTACCTTAGTCCGCAGCAAGCCCGAGACCAGGGAGGTGAGTGATGTCTCTTCTGGCCAATCAGAGACGCGGGCTTCTCTCGGGGGCCCGCCCCACTCTCCCTGCGGCCCCAATAGCCGTTCTAAAAGGCTCCTGCTGTCAAGTCGCTCGGGTGGGCCCGGTCTAGGCGAGGAGGGGCGCCGGGTGGAGAGATGCGCTCCCAGGTGTTCGTCGCCCAAGTGGGAAACCTGTAGGTTACGGACCAGCTGGGCCGCGCCCGCCGAGCCGGCGCTGGGAGCAGGTAGGACGCAGGACTTTCCTCCTTTTGCCCAGAGAAGGAAGGATGCGTTATTTTAGCTGCCGCCCTTGCCGGGTCCCGCTCCTGCCCCGCCCTCGTCACCCCCAAATCCGAGGCCGCCGCAGCTTTCAGTGTGGGGGACGTCGGGAAGGACCGGGGGCGGGGAGGGTGTCTGGGCGTTGGAAGGGAGGGTGCGCGAGGCTGGAGTCAGGCGTGCCGGGTGGACGGGGTGCCCTGGGAGAGGAGACCCAGCCGAGCCCCGGCCGGCGTCAGCTCAACTTTCCACGGGCAGACTGGCCGGCCCGCCGCAGGCTTGGGGGGCCGGGAGCTGCTGGTCAGCGGCGCCAGCTCGGAAAGGGCTGCCCACGCAGCCAGCACCTGCTCGCTCCCTCCCTCCC